>JARHVA010000586.1:1587500-1787500 GCA_037957365.1 Torreya grandis
CATATGTATATTTCCATATTTTCCATATATGTTTATCATAGGACTTTTAGTTACATTTGACAAAAATACAATTTTGATTATCCCTTGATGGTTGTCCATGTTCTAATCCAAAGCTCGAGTTTTTTTTGGTAAAAAAATTATTTAAATATATGTATTGTTTGTATCATATGTGAAAAAAATGTGTTTTATATTTCAATGTGTTTCTAAAAATTGTGTACATAACCAATGGTTTTGATATTGACAACATGTGCATGTGTTTTACTATTGTGCATTCAAATAGTTTCAAGCAAATTATAGAAACAAGTTTTTTTAAGCTTAAAAAAAACATGGAGAGTAAATATAGTCCATGTGAAAACATTTGTGATTTATGTTTATTAGGAAAATATTCAATATATTGTCAAGGTTTCTTTTAGATATATATGTGTTGTAGAAAACAACAAATTAAAAAAAGATGATTTGATTAACAAAACAAGAACATGAAGAGTGTAGAAGGGATGATGTTTTGGGTTATGTTATATTTGGGTTTAATTAAGAGACTTTATAACAAGAAAAATAGAGTTATGGTGATAGTATAGAGATTGAAAAAAGTTAGATGGAGGATGTCTTAGGAATTTAAATATTAAAATTCAAGTTTCATAAGTTGATAAAAGTATTATTATTATTTAATTTTAATTAAATTAGTTATATATAAATATGTTAAACTCACGTTAATTAATATAAAATAAGGTCGTAGGGTCATTTTAAAAGACTACACTTTTCTCTTAGGTTTGAATGCTTCACAATCAAATAGTTTCATGTATATAAGAGAAAAAGAAAAAGAAAGGTTTATATATTCTTTGAAGGTATGTATATAATATAATTATTTTAAATCTTTAATATAATAAAATATTGCATTCTAATTTGTTAAACTATTAGTACATATGCCTTAAATACATATATATGATAATTGTTAGGAATATGAATTTTGAGATGTCTATTTTAGATTTATCATATATCACATTGAATAAAGAATCCATTATTTTTTCTATGAATTTATCATTGAATAGTAAAAACTAACCCTAATCTTGCTGCATCATTGTCTCGGATTAAAAGAATCTTTTTGAAAAGCAAATCAGGGTCCAAACTCCACCATATGTCTGATATATCACAATTTTTAGATTGCCTTCTTTAAGCCATGGGCTATTCACTTAGTTAAATTGTCCTATATCACATGCATGAGCAGGTTATTAAATATTAACCCTAATGTTGATTTCATACAACCCAACTCTCAATTTTATATACCCCTCTCGATACTTGGGTTTCATTAAATGACCTCTCAGTGTTATGGGTACCTCCAAAGTACCATTTTTTACCATGACATATTTAATACCTCTAATTATTTATACATATCATATCTAGGTGGAAAATACATATTCCACACAAGTTTTAAAAGAAGGAAAAAAATGAAAACTATACAAATGAATTAAATGAGTAATGCAAAGCGCACTGTATTAAAATTACATTTTTGCATGTTAATTCAATGGATTTTCAATGCAAAAATAAATAAATAAAATCAATTTCCATGTTAGTTCAATGGATTTACCACTTTGATTCAATTAGTTTATAAGAACATAGTCATTAATCATCATGTAGCTTGTGGCATAGGCTAGGAAAAACATTTAATCATTTTTTTTTCACATATCACCATCAATTTAAATGGTTTCTTGATGCAACAAGGAACAAGTATAAATGAGTAACAAGAATTCATAGCAAAGCATTAACTAAGTAGAAACTATATAACAACAATAAAAACATAGTAAAAGATATTAATTTATATTGCGTGCAAATTCTATTACAAGGGTTATTAATATTAACTAACTAATATTTACCTAACATTATAATATAAGAAACTAACCACAAACTAGCATTAAACTTGCATAAATATTCTTGTTCAATTTAATACAACTCATAATAATTATACATGACATTAGCATGCATTTATAATATATTAGCAAATATAGACCAATTATATAACAATAATTAATAAAGTTAACTAACACATAAGTAAGTGATAACATGGTGATAAATAACATCACAAGGGTTTCTTCGAGTGTAGATTATAAGTTGAAACTCCTTGGAGACACCATTTGATAAGTATTAATTAAGTATTATTAACTTAACACTAAATAAACATGAATTAACACAATTTTTTTAGCAAAGAAAACTAGAAAATCAAATCAAACTTGAGCAGAAACTCTATAACACTAGTCACCACATGCCAATTAAAGATGTTCATAGCCGCACGCCTGTGAAGACCCAACACCATCTAGGGTTATACATTATAGCATAAACAATTAACTAAAAACTAACATTAAATCATTTTAAATTTTATCATTCAACTTAATACAATTAGGAACACTTATACATTAAAAAAAACATTCATCACATAGTAGAAATAATACATTAATTATATAACAACAATAGAAGATATTAACTTGAAACATAAGAAAAACATAAACAGTTATACATAACATCATAAGGGTTGTCTCTAAGAGACTCTTATAGGATGAAACCACATTTAAACCCATTTTAGATGTTATTTCATCAACATTAAGTAAGTATGAAACATTAAAAGTGAGATAACATCACCAAACATCATAGTGGTTATCTCCAAGAGAATCTTATAGGTTGAAACCCCTTGGAGGCACTCTTTCATCAATATTATTTAATTATCAGACATATAATAAACATAATAGTGAAAGTATAGTAAAATAATCAACCAACCATACTTAAGCTTCAACCAGACACAACCAATAATAACCAAGCTACAATTGACCAACAACCAATAATAACCAATCACTACCAATAATTACGAACCTAAAATCAATCAAAAATATCATAAGGATTGTATCTAAGAGTAGGTTACATGTTAAAATCCCCTAGAGCCACCCTTCCTTAAGTATTAATTATCATTAACTTAATTTCTAATAAACATAAAGTACCAAAGTTTTCTTAACAAAGGAAATTAAGAAATTCAAATAAAACTAAAGCATAAATAGTATGAGATTCACTATCATATATCTATGTAAGATGTTTTTCATCATCAATCGATGAAGACCTGACACCATCCATGGTTTCATTACATTACATTGTGACAACTTGTTGGTACCTATGAATAACTTTGTTCTTTGCTCTTTGCTAGCTATTGATCCTTCAACTCAAGAAACTTCGCAATACAACATGACCATTTTTAACATTTTCAAATAATCAACTTCAACTTACAATATTAATTTTTTTCTGATAAATTTGAGCAATTAACTTGCATTTTGTTTAGCTTATCATTAAATTTTGTATTCTTTGTTACCGCAGCTTTCAAAGTAATGTGGAGCTTATCGAATTTGTGTTGAAGGTGATTATTATCCTCGATCAATTTGGCTATTTGTTATTTTATATTATTTTATAACTTGAGATACTAATTTACCTCATTTTCAATGTCCTACACTTTTAGGACAACAATGTGACACACTTTAGTGTCTTCATGGACTAGAAAGTCCATTACTTGTGGTTGTTCAAATTATTTATTTACGATTGCACTTTTTGAAGAAATCATCTCTCTTAATTTTACAACCCTTACAATCAAAATCATCATAACACTTATTGAAAACATCAATTAAAAAATTTAATATGGGCTCGCAAATTCTTCCTAATATATACACTAAAACAATGAAAGTTCATGCCTCTCTAACTAGCTTATCAACTTATCTATGTACATGTTTCACACCCATATCCACTCCCAGGTATTCCTCCTCCATGCCGATATATGTATCCCCACACATTTCATCCACATAAACATCCATGACATCATTTTTAAACTATGGCTTGGGGCTCTTCTGGAATTAAAGCCAACTTTAATTTTTTGTTGAGCCAATTTTATAACTGCCATGATGTTTAGGGTTTGCGTGGTGATTTACTTGTCATATACATCCTTTAACAGAATAATTTTTTGAAAGTGAACTTATGTCTTGGTTGCTTCAGTATATTATGGGTGTCATTAGTTGTGTCATTGACATCATTGTAGTCATCATCAAAGATTAAAAAAATACTTGAAAGTATCAATTTACTTTTCCTTGTCAAACTTTTTCTTTTATCAATATCATTCTCACTCACACCATCATGTGTCCCCTTCAATACTTTGGTAGATTTTGATTTCTTTTTTCCACAACATAACTGAACTAAGTATTCATTAGTAAATTTTAGTGCACTAACTTCATACATTGATGATTTATTCTAACCCTATCAAAATCATGTGGCAATACCTTAATAATAATTTATAAAAAAATGATGTACAAACAAGATTAGTAGATACATTCTACGAAATTTCAATTTCATCCTTAATTATTTAATACATAAGATTAGTCAAATTATAAATTTTATCTTGCATATTAACATTTACATGATTTAAAACCTACAATGGCATTTCTAATTTATACCTAAACAAATAGCATGGAAAGAACAAACTCAGCACATACTTGAAAATCTTTGTGTTTATGGAAGAAAAAAGCACGCCCTTTTCTTTTAAAACAAACTTAACATCACCCATACACATTATCTATATAAATTCATTTTTATAATGTGATGTAATCACTTTCCTAAGAACCTTCTCCCTAGGTTTTCCTAAATCAAATATCTTAGACTATAAATCAATAGATAATTACCTTACCTAATAGAATGACACAATAATTAGTTATCAACTAGTTGATTGAAATAATTTACTTCCAAAGACATCATAAGCATGTTGATAATCTCTAAAACCTTTACTTGTTTTAATAATGGAAACACCAAGACAAGTAGATAGGTGTTGTGCTAAGAATGAATTTTAAAATAATCTATACGTATCCTTTTGGTAAGTTTTCTTAGAGAAGTCACCATTTGAGATGTACCAACACCCTATGAACTTAATCTACAAGTTGCAGTTATGGTTAATGCCTGTGAAAGTGACAAGTAAAAATTTAGTGGTCGAAGAAGAGTGTTAAAATAGTTTCAACATAATTTAAGATGAATAAACTTGTAAATAAGTGGCAAAACCTAAATTAATGTGTAAATAATTTCCCCCTCCTTTATTCATTCATGCATTTAAATGTCATTAATATACCATTAATGTGAAAGGTAGCTGACTAAAAATCTATGTCCATCAATTCGTGGTGGTGGATAATTATAAACACTCTTAGTTGAATCTCAATCAACAATACTAGTAGTCAAATATAAATCAATGGTCAAAGATGGATGCATGATGTTGCATAGACTATTTTTCTAATGCCCGACGATGAATCCAATACACTGATGCTGAACGTTGAATCAAATATGCCAATATATGCCAACAATTGTTGAATGTGTGGTCTCTAGAACTATTTTGTGTGGGCAATTGTGGGGCAATTTTAAAACTTTGACATAGTGGTGGATTTGGGCATGGAATACACTATGTTGGCATCGAGTGTCAAATAATAACAAAATGAGTAGTTATATTCTTAGTCCTAATGGCCTATCCTAAGATTTAATTAAAATATTAAATATAACATAACATTGAACATAATTTTTTCCCCTAAATTGTTCTGGTTTCTAAATTTTATTCCATCAAAAAAGTTAAAAGAGAGCTATAAAAGAGAGAATTGTGTGTGTGTGTGTGTGTGTGTGTGTGTGTGTGTGTGTGTGAGAGAGAGAGAGAGAGATATTAACCCATATACACCCTATTAGTATAAGAAGTAGTTGATTTGACTAAAAGAGCTATATAGAATAAGAGAAAAAATGTGGTAGATATCCACATATGCAAATTACAGGATACGTGAATCCATATAGGGAGTAAATCATTTTCATAAAACTTATATCATTGTAGGGTTAATGTGTGATAAATGCACTACCATCATTCAATCCAATACAACTACAATTCAATAACACCACAACTTAATTCCACCTCAAATCATAAAAAATAAAATTACAAAGCATATATTTGTATTTATGAACATCAATTTAATTTCCTAAAAATTACAAGACTACTTGTAAATATAAAAAGTATCTCTAAACTAAGAATGGCAATTGACCAACTTCTAACAACATGGTAACACCATGCCATCAACTTCAAGTTTTAGATTGAAAAATATTAAAGCAATGATGATAAGACCTTTGAGATGGCAAATGTTTAGGACCTTGAAAGTACTTTGAATAAATGTGGATCAATTATATTAAAAATCTAGCTACAAATAAACTAGAAAAACCCTTTAGTAAAGTATTTACATGTAATTTGGAACAAAAGATAACAAAGAAGCATACAAAACCAATACTTGGTATATAATTACAACTTACTAATAATGTGCCAAGAAGATACTTGACCATAACTCACTTAGTGCCACCTCGATGTTATCATCCCAACTATTCACCTTACCCGAGATCAAAAGACATAATATTATATTACATTGATAAAAATCACTTAGAATAAATAAACATATATATTATCAAAAATGCAATCATGCCAATGAAATGTAGAAGGGTTGGTTAAGTGGGTTGGTTTTGCCCAACCCCACCCAAGTTTGAATCTCATAGGGCATTTATAGGTCGAATGTGGCTACTTGAGTTGACTTAATGGTTTCAGTGGTTGATGGTGGTCATTTGTGTTGGTTTAATTGTTCTTGGGGGCTACACCCCCTAATTGTGCCCCAGATCCAATTCGTAGCTCTGATCAAAAGCAATCCAGGTAAGGGTCCTACCAAACCTGATATCTCTCAAAATAAAATGTAATCACATTATTTTCATTTCCCCTATATATTATAAACACTAAAAAGGGAAGTTATAATGTTTCAAAAACTTCACCCTAGTTATATCTCTAAAAAAAATGTTAATATTTTGTAATCAATCTATTCTAATTTTTAATTTTCATTCTTGTAATTATAATATAAATTTACAACTATTATGATTAATGTTAATTGGATGAAAATAATATATGTGGAATCATACTTGCATGTGTGTCGTCCATTTATTTTGTTATACTAACATCATTGAAATTTAATACCTTCTTGCCTATCTAAAAGATCATTGGCATTATAGTAGTCAAACACCCTATTACCATATTTATTTCTTATTAATTTTAACCCTTCCAATGAACTAAGTCCCATGAGAAATATTGTGATTTGTATTTCAAGGAACACCCTTTCTTCTACTGGATTTGACTCTAGGTATAGACTTCTTCTCTAATAACACACCATAATTTGATCCAATCTTAAAACTAATTGGAACACCTTTTGTTGGAGTTCTCTTGTCTCATTAAAAGTAGACCCAATTTCTGACTTTGGTCAATTGTTATCATTGAAAATTAAAGTCCCCATTTTTTGGGTCAAAATTTGCACCATTTTTAGAATAACTAAAGCTGATGAATTTTCATTATAAACACTTGGTGTGAAAATTTATTCATGTGCCCAAAAATCTAAGTATGAGTTAAGATAGGAAATATTGATGGGGTCTATGGTACATTTGGTATCAAAAAAACTTGACAGTTTTGATAGGGTCTTAGTGCTACGAGTGTTAGGTACCCAACACCCCTAATAAATCCAACAGGGTCAAAATATTTTTAAACATGATTTAGTTGATGACCTTAAGACTTGACATGCCTGATGGGGTTTGTAAGCATAGGTAACATGGGTACTCGAAGTCCCTGATGGAGTTGATAGACCCAACATGTTCTATCAAAAGTAAAAAATAAAGTTTAATTGATACACTCAAAGCTTGCATGACTTAATGGACTTAATATATAATATAATTTGGTTTTATGCATCAAAAAGTGTGTCAAACCTTTATAAATTGATTAGTAAGGGTGCTTAGTATCACAATAAAGTCTCATACACTTTCAAATTCTTCCCTAACATCTCTTTCACTTGAATGTTAGTGTTAAATGCTTCATCCCTCTATTTTTGTTATTTGATCAAGTAATTTCAATCTCAAAACCCCACATCCTATATTTCCTATCCATTATATGCATTTTTGCTACTCTTTTCAAAAAAAATCTACATATCCTGAATTCACTATAACCAAAAAACGTCATGCTTGAAAATTTCATGTTGTGGAGCCCTTTGTTTTAATCTAGTGCATTACAGGAAAACCCTAAGTAAAATCTTGTTGCTTGTATGAACTCTATGAGTCTACCTCTCTACCCCCGAAAGTATTTCTTCCCACCTAAATTTATATACAAAATATAGAACTCCTTGCTAAGACAACCCTTCATATTTACAAATAAACAAAGATGAAATTCAAATACCTAGGATATGAGCAGATGTCTATTCTAAAAACAGACCTTCCTAAGTGATTCTAGAATTTGCCATATAGGTCTAGAAGAGTTTTGGGAAAGAATACAAGAATATAAACAAACTCATATTGCACAATGGATCTTCAAGAGTGGTTTTGTGCATGCAACTTGTTTCCCTACGTTATTATAATGTACTAACTTAGTCTTTACTTGCGCTAAGTATTACAATAAAGAAACTAGAAAATTTAGGTCTTTTGGTGATACAATGATAGAACAACTAGATGTTCCCTCTCTAAACATTGTCCTTAGGCTTCCACAACATGATGAAATGACGGAGATGAAAAAATAGTTTGGGTAAAGTTTATTTGATAACAATAAATATAAATTCCAATTTATGATAACTCAATCTTAGTTAAGTAAAAAGAGAAAAGGACCATCTAGGCTTCCCAAAACCTTATGCAAGTTTTATTTTGGTGATGAATTATTTGATATAATAACTCTTCAATAGAGCAATGGTTCATCATGAGACTAGTCAATTTCATAATTGGATATACATATGTTCATCAAAATAATTTGTCATGGGAAACAATTTATTGATTGGGGTCAAATAATTAGTGACAACATCCATGAGAAGTTAGTGAAGCTGAAATCTAACCAACAATTCTATATGGCTTCATATTTGTTCTCTTAAATTATAGGCATGAATTTTTTTCTTGGACTTTCACCTAATGGGGCATATACTCCACTGACAATGATTCATGATTATCTCCCTCAACTCACCCATGAAGGAAGTCATAAACATTTAAGAAGAGTGAATGATGCCTTCACAATGCTAATCATCAGAACATTGAATGGGAATATGAGAAAACATATTTATATAGAAGATGATACTATAGTCATGTGCCATAGTAGTTATTTCATACAATTTCTTGAATTCACCTACATTAGAGTTGATGGATTTGAAGGTAGTCCTTAAAAACTACCTAGGTATGCTAGTGACAAGATTGTTTTGATTGAGTTATGCAAGAAATTGGGATAGCTACATAAGAAATGTAAAGAAAAGAAAGTTGTTGGGATCCCCTTCTCTATAGGCTTGATATACTACATTTTTAAAACAAAAAATGATGCATAGAACATTGAGAAGCTAATTATTTCATGATGTTTTTTCACGCAAAAAATATTTTCCTTTAACAGTAAAGACTATGTGAAGGATTATCTCAAACTTGTTTCAAGATGTTTACATCAGTTGGAGATTAAATATTATTGGGAAGATTGTGAGAATGGCTTTGAAGTAAAAAATAGAGACCACATGAGCATGATTTTGAATCAGTTGAAGTCATATAGGTTGTAATGGGTTACTAAAGGTATATTTGATGATGATAGTGATATGATTGATCCTACTTTTACTAAAAAAAATCAATTCTTAGCTCTGCCACCAATTGAATAGTCTATCCAAGAGGTGAAAAATCTTGTGGAATGTACAAAGGTAAAAAACCTAATTTCAGAAGATTTTTTTTGAATTCACTACTACAAGGGGTTTGTCAAAATGAGAAACTTCAAAGAAAAAGAAGTAGATAGATTCTTCTTCTTTAAACAACCCAACACCAAAGCGTATGATCCTCCCCTGTGGTCATGGTGTGGAAGAAGGATGGCACTTGGAGGATGTGCCTAGACTATAGAGAACTCAACAAGTACACCATCAAAGATAAGTTTCCTATTCCAGTAATTGATGATTTACTAGATGAATTGCATGTTGTAATTTATTTTACCAAGTTAGACCTTCGCTCTAGGTATCATCAAATTTGAATCTGCAATGAGGACATACCTAAAACAACTTTCAAAACTCATGAAGGCCATTATGAATTTATGGTCAAGCCTTTTAGCCATGCACCTTCTACATTTCAGAGTTTGATGAATACTATTTTTAGGTTATTTTTTGATGATATCCTCATCTACAACAAAAATTGGTAAGACCATCTGAATCATGTGAAATAGGTACTTTTAGTTTTGGAATAACATCAACTTTATGCCAAACCTTCCAAATGTGTTTTTGGTGTCCAAGAGGTGGATTACTTGGGTCATATTGTTTCACATGAAGGACTGAAAGTTTATCCTAAAAAAATCCAAGCGATGATGGAGTGGCAAGTTCCCAAGACCCTTAAGAACCTCCAAGGATTTCTAGGGCTAATTAGTTACTATCACTGGTTTGTCAAAAATCATGGTAGCATTATAGCCCCACTCACCTCTTTGTTGAATAAAAATTCTTTCCAGTAGACTAATTCAACTACCAAGACATTTGAATAATTGAAAATGGCTATGTGCACAACTCTACTTTTGGTTGCTCTTGATTTTTAAAAAACTTTTGTTGTGAAGTTTGATGCATCGGGATATGGCATGGGAGTTGTACTCATGCAAGAAGGCAAACCACTGGCATTTGAAAGATGACAACTGAAGGGAAACATAGGCTCAAACTAATCTATGAGAAAGAGATGATGGTTATTCTGTATACAATTAAGAAGTGGAGACCGTATCTAATAGGTCATCACTTTTAGTTAAATACTGATCATGATAGCCTAAAATATTTTTTAGAACAATGAATGTCATCTGAAAAATGATAAAATTGGGTTATTAAAATGTTAGACTATGATTTTGAAATAGTCTATAAGAAAGGAAAAGAGAATGTGGTGGTAGATGCACTATCCCGAAGGGATGAATCAATCAAGGCATTGTTATGTGTAATGACTATTGGCAGGCAAATTGGCTAGAGGAAGCAAGATTAGAATGGGATAATGATAGTGCTACCCATGATTTGATTCAAAATCTTCAGCAGGGTTATTGGGGAGCTAAAAAATTTACATAGAAGGGGCATGCATTATGGTATATAGACAGATCATACCTTTGCAAGCATTCTCTCCTCAAACATAAAATCCATCAGGAACTTTATACATCTCTATTGAGAGGTCACTTAGGATTTTTGAAAACATATCATAGAATCAAGCAAGATTCTTTTGGGGAAGGACTCAAGGGGGATGTCCATAAATATATGGCTGAATGCATGGTATGTCAATAGAACAAAGGTGAAACCATTGAGACCTCAAGTCTTTTGTAGCCTTTATCCATCCCTAGCTAGTATTGGGAGGAGGTTTCCATTGATTTCATTACTATATTACCATGCTTTGAGGGTAAAAATGTTATCATGGTAATTGTGGACCAACTCACCAAGTATGCTCATTTTTGTTCCTTATCACAACCATTTTTTGCCAGTACAGTAGATTATGCTTTTTTTAATACAATTCAGAAATTGCATGGTACTCCAAAGATAATTATAAGTGACCGAGGTCCCATATTTACTAATAATTTTTGGATTGAATTATTTGCATGTTTGGGCACCCACTTAGCTCATAGCCCATTCTATCATCCTTAATTTGATGGACAAACAAATGTAGTCAACAAATGTCCAGAACGGTATCTTCATTGTTTTGTTTTTGACAAACAAGATAAATGGGTTCATTAGCTACCACTTGTTGAATGGTGCTATAACACTTCTTTTCACACTTCTTCCAAAATGTCTCCCTTTGTGGAATTGTATGGGTATCATCCCCCATCCATCACTTGCTCCTTGACAGTGTATCCTAAGGTTCGAGCTGTTGAGGAACACATTCACCATCAACATTAAGTACTAGTTAGTTTGTGATAGAATTTAACAATGGCATAAAATAGAATGAAGCAACAAGTAGATCAACATCGTAGTGAGCGATATTTTGATATTGGTGATTGGGTCTTTGTGCATTTGTATCCATATAATTAGATGTCTCTGAAACAAAAATAAAAGGACAAAAAGTTGTCACTTAAGTATTATGGTCCTTATTAGATCTTGCAAAAAATTGGTAGTGTGGATTACAAACTAGAATTACCCTCATCCACTTGCATACATCCATTTTTCCATGTATCTTGTTTGAACAAGGTAATTGGACATAGAGTTTCCACTTAGACTAAGTTATCATAATTAGATGAAGAAGGTCGATTCATTTTAGAGCCTGAAGAGCCTTCACGCATGCACTGAGCAACTGTGGACTAGAGTGATTAAGGAGTATTTGATCAAATAGAAGAACCTACATTCTGAAGATGCAACATGGGAGGGTGAATCATTCCTATAGAAACATCTTGGTTTAATTCAACATTGAGGATAATGTTGTTCTGAAGGGGAAGGGCATGCTACACTCTTCACCTGTAGTGCATCTAGGGATATGCGTGGCCGACTTGTGGCTTATATACCTTCATATTATCTTATTGTATCTCTTATTCAGCCTATGAAATAACCATGGCTAAGTAGAGTATATATAAGAGGTAGTGGTTAGTATTTTATTATAATATTATGAATTATGTTCTTATTGCATTATTGTGGAGGTTGCCCCCTCGAAGTAGCTCAATCATAATATTCAAGTATTTTTCTCTTTCACCAATTGTTGTTGTGGATCTACTTATTCTGTTCTTAATTTTTTAATATATAATTCTATTGTTTCTTATCATATAAGTAAGTTCATTACATGCTCATATAACCAATAATGTAATAATGTCACTGAGCCCACTCCTCTACCATATCCCTCCCAAGTAAACCTATGCAAGTCTCTATATAAGTGAGCTAACACGGTTCTCCCCCATGAATATCAAGTACCATGTTCCTCAATACTCCTCACAATATCAATCATCCTATATGAAATGGCAACCCCTCCTCCATCAACAACCACCAAAGTGATAAGTAAACCACATAGAAACTTCCACAGTCACAAAACACTTGATACAATAATCTCGTATAAAAGAATGGTATACTCTCTATAGCATATCCAACACCCTTGTATTACCTATTATATATTGATGAGCATCACCAACACTAAATCCTATATCTAACACATCTCAAACACCAACTATATGCAATCATAATATATGCCACATGTCCTCCAATATCACAGTCATTTCTCTATGGGAAACCAAAGCATATGTGTGTCTGAATCCCATCGCTTTGCTAAAGTGGTCATCATATGCATATCATAAGGCATGAGATCTAATTTACCAATCTCACCTAATCTATATTTATCAACAATCACAACCTCATCATTTGATAAAGGTAGCTCGCACATCGTCTACATAATGTGGCCATGATGGAACTCTCGAGCCCTCAAATCACTCTGCAAGCATAATCACATCCAAAATGTTAGAATATAAGTCATTCATCGATAAAAACATATAATATCAAATAACAATGCCAAATTAGATGGGTCCTCCCTACAGTGCAGATAACATCATAATTTTTGAACACCAACGTAGACAAGTCCATGCTAGTCTAGACAAGTTCACGATGACCCTAGACATAATCGGTCACAAAAGAACAAGTAGAAGCCTGAAAACCTACTACAAATGAAACATTCATGAAAAATCAAAAAATAATATATATTAGGGGTTTGACACTCACCAAACTTGGCTCCGATCTTGTCTCCACTATAGCACGAGTTCGCTCAAATCGTGTGGGAAGCACAACTCTACTTTGCAGCATTTTCACTATTTTTCAATAAAAAATTTAAAATTTTTACTATTAGTTTAAAATGAAATTAATTATGTTATTTGTTTTTAAAAACCTATTTATATTATCAAATTATAACCAGAGGTCACCCATGGCCCACACAACATCTCCCTAATCGCTCACTGCTCTAAATACAATTGACATTATCTTACATGCTACTTATCTAAATCACATACCATCATATTCATTATAATACTGACGATATATATTTTTGCATCATATCAATTATGATATATTTTAATCACTTCTCGAATTTCTGATAATTTACAAATATTGTGATCCTTTTCAAGGAAACACTTCACTTCTCCCACCCCTCACCTGAAAGGGGGGAACACATCAATATCTATGTACTCACAATGATCTTTATATTCATATAAAAGATGATACTAAATACAACATGCACAACAAAGCAAAAATCTATAAAATATTGGGGGCACATACTTCCCCTTTCAAGAAAATCTTTTTGTCTAAATATCAAATACAAGCTTAACACAATACAAATTGCAGGGGGCATGAAGCTACTTCATGTTCTCCCTCTTATCATATTACAAAATTTTCAAAATAATAAGTACTACAATTTTCAATAAGCAGATTTCTAAAATTTTAAGAAGTTACAAATTGAACTTAGATCCATTTGTAGCGGTGTGATTTATCTTTTTGCAAGTGGGCCACGTTTGAGTTGTTACGCTTCATGTCTTGGTCACACTTTAACAAACCATGTATTGGTTTCCATTTCCTTTCATCTTTTAGCAAGTGGGCCATGTTTGAGTTTAGTGATACTCCACGTCTTGGCCGCACTTTTAGCAAACCATGTACTGGTCCCCATTTTTTCCCCTTTCCCTGTTGAAGTTTAGTGACACTCTATAATTAGCATTTTTTACTTATATAGAGTGATCATCATAGATGAAAGCATATCTATAGTTAAATCGAAAGCTTCAATCATTGAGATTTTATTACTCTCAACATCACCTTATCAAGCTAGTAAGGATACAGTTTAGTGATACCTAAAAATTACTTGTTTTCCCTGGCTAGGAGGCAAACAAATTTGAAAGCACCTTATCTCCACTTGGATCAGCTAGTCACCCAAGGCAATTAACGCCATCTATGAAGACAAAGTGTATTTCCACATTTAGTTTTTTTCTCTTCTTTACTCTAGTAACTTCACTTTATTACTTCACTAGAATAAAGGGGTTGGGGTGGAGGAGGATGGGGTGGGACTGGGAGGAGAGAGGTAGGGCAGGGGGAGGGGGGAATTTAGACACCCATTTTTTTCCAAGTTTGTTCAAAATATACATTTTTCCATAACTCTGCTTATATAGATTATTGTTGACGAATGAAGGGCTCATAGGCACTGGTGACTCAAGTCTTGTTATTTTTTCTCTTGTTGTCTTCTTAAAGTTTCTTTATGTTATTGTTCTACATTCTCACATTCTATATAGGGGATCCCTAATTTGTCTTATATGTTTCTCTATGTTCATTTCTTGTCTTTTGGACAAGTTTGCACTAAATGAACAATGACGTACTACGAACCTGTCCTTAACACAAACTTGTCCAAATGTAACTTGTGGAAACTTTTCAAGTCTATATGTTAGCAATGGTCATTTTTATTACCATTGGTTCTTTTGAGTCGGTCCCTTCGCACGCCAACAAATGCCTAAATTCAAATAAAAATAGATATATAAACACGTGTCTAGTAAAGGAAAACTTACTCTTAAGGATCAAAAGTTATACACAAGTCTCATACATGTTGAATAACTGATGTGTTTGTAGATCCTAAGCTAAATATATCATTTGCATGATTGTGCCAAGGGTATTCACATGCGAACCAACATCTAGTCTTGCATCCACATTTGCACACACACATCTAGGAGGGAAAACTTCATTGGCCTGGGGCCCATTTGGGTTATGTAGGCAATGCTTAGTCACAAAGGGGTTTTTGAGCCCAACTCGACTATTCCCTTAACCCTACATCCCCCTTTTACATTTATTGCCCATTTGGTTTATGTGCAGGAGTTAGAATTGTGCTTTTATAGGTCATCCACATATCGAATCAGGTTTCACACAAAGATATGCCATATATATATTCAAGGAAATAAACCCAGATCTTCAGATTCGATACACAATCTATCTAGGAATAGTAGCAACAAACAAATAACAACACATTGCATCCTCGTCCCTTTCAACGAACTTGTCCCTGTATATTGTTATTCTTTGATTTTGACAAATATTCATAATCTTATAAAACTTATATATTCAACAAATTAGTCACATCATCTAAGCTAAGTACACATTCCCCTTTACAATTCATTGTTTGTAGCCTACTCAAAATTTTATATTTTAACATATTTTATTGTACATTGTTGTATATCAGTTTCTATAATTTATTTCTATTTAATTGATTAATTTTAATTAATTCTGAAGTAAACAGTAGTATCATTCCTGTCTCTTTTATTCAAATCATAAATTGATGCCTTCAACAAGAAAGAACACGTTTCAACGAATAAGATTGCTTACGAAACTAATGTTTTGAATTGAAGGGTGAACATATTCAACCTCATCAGTAGTAGTCGAAAATCTTTTGTTTCTCTGCATTTCATCATCCCCCAAATATCGTTTCACAAGTTTCAGTAAGTATTCCCAATATCTGGAACTAGGTCTTTTTAATCTGTATATCATTTATTTCGGCTTCGTCGTTTTTGCATTCTTCATTGTTTTTCTCTCTCCAATCTCAACAAGTCCTACCTTCTAGATCTGGATTATGTGAAATCTGTTTCAAGGGTTTTTTCTACAGACGGTTTTTTTGAGTTGCGTGTAAATGATTACATGGTATGAATAAAAACTATGGCAGGAAGGTCTGGAAGGAAGATTTAATAGAATATGTATCAATAGTGATTGTCTTAGGAATTAATCATGAATTTTGATGGGATTTGTTTGATACTGTTTAGTCACGCTTTTATCGGTGTAATGATGTAACAAGGGATGTTTGTAAGGGTGCGATCTAGGTCAAAATTTTCTCACTTCAATTAACTGGGCCCTAAATCGAGCAGGCATACCAGGTTGTGGTGTAACAATTATGGAGTACAATGAAAAGTAACACATCTAATTTAATTTTCTGTAAACCCACATCTAATTTCATTCTTTTTAAACCCAAATTTTGTCTGATGGCTGTGTTCTAACTATTATGGATAGTGAAAGGTTGAAGTCTCTAACACGTGGTTTAATTATTGCGTGGGAAGGACAGGGGATGGGCATTGAGTTTGTTTCAAATTATGATTTCAGATTAGTTTTAGGTTGTGTATAATTGCATATATGTAATGGAGATTTGTTTGTGGCAGGGTCTGTGGAGGGAAGGTTATTTAGTGATGCGCAGACAGGCGGTGCCAAGGTCCGAGTCACTGCTCACAAGAGCAGTGAACAAGGTCTTTGAATTTGTTCGTTTTGCAGAGTTTGAAATCCTTTTTGTGCTCTTCCTACTGATTGTGTTCCTAATTTTCAAAGATATCGTGAGTATTTCAAGCCTTAATCCTCTTGGACCCATTGTCATATGTATTACTGTATGCAATGACCAGATTGAATATAATCTTTTTTATTTCGAAGGTAATATTGTGATTGGATGCTCTGATGTCAATCTGCAATTGGTGCATCTTAAAAAAACAGCTGATGGGTATTATAGTAATTTTTCATATTTTTTTGTTTGTAAAGTTCCTTAGATTTTGTTCCATTCTCTCTAGATTTCAAACTAATAAGCTTATTGGTAATGGCTGGGAGGGAAGATTTTCTGTAAGAATCCTTAGGCTTTTGGTTTATTGCAATATGTGGCAGAGGGGCTTCGCTACTAAGATGTTGGAAGCTTTACCCTTAGATTAATGTGTCTAAAAT
The DNA here is from genome assembly GCA_037957365.1 of Torreya grandis. Lineage (NCBI taxonomy): Eukaryota > Viridiplantae > Streptophyta > Pinopsida > Cupressales > Taxaceae > Torreya > Torreya grandis. The sequence goes on from JARHVA010000586.1 coordinate 1,605,224, forward strand.
TGCCAAAAGGTGTTTTCAGCATAGTTTCCAGATCCGTCTGGATCTGTGTTTCTGCCATACAAGTTTTCTGCAGAAAAAAACAGCCAGCAACATAAATATTATATAATATTAACATTTTATATTACGTTATTAATGTTTTTCATTGTATTTGTCAATTTTGCATATGTATAAAACTGTGCTCACATATATATGTATACAATCTGGATTGAAATTTTCTGAATTTTTTCAAGAATTCAGAATTTTCGGATTGTTTTGCCCTCGCGAATGGATCCGGATTTTTGAATGTGGTAACTATGGTTTTCAGTCCGTAGCAAGTCCTCTTTGAATCACTGCAGAGTGCAGACTATTGTAGAGCTGTTTTAGCATGCTCCAAGTTGGTGTATAGCAGCTTATAAGACCAAGGCTGACTAAATTTTATCTGTTTTTAGGATATTTCTAGAGAGTTTAATGTTTCTATGCCCTAGAACCACAAAACATTCTCTTGGTTCTTTGTCTCTTTTGTGTTGAACAATATAAATTTCTTGGCAATTTTTGGCTTTTGGATGATAGAGACTTGATGCTGAAGATGGTTAGTCTGTGGATGATCTAGTTGGAGTTTTCCTACCATACGTTATGCAACACATGATATAAGATAAAATGGCCTTTTTGGGAAACTATGTGTGTGTTCCAGGTAGCTTAGCTTACTTTTGTTTTTTCTTTCATTAATGTTTTCTTACATTATCGAGATTAATTGGAGCCCATACCATTTAAAATGGATCCTTTATATGTCTTTTTTCTCCCAGGCAAAAGATGCCTAGATTTACACTGAAGTTTGTCAGCTATAGTTATCCATGGGTTTAAGACTTATAATGTTATTGTTAGAGCCTTCCAGAGAAATGACTCCATAGGAATCAAACTGTTAATTGCACGAATGACTCGGCTCTTCTACCTGCAATATGCCAAATTTCAATGTGAACAGTTTTTCTTAATGCTCAGTGATCTCTGGGCTCTCATTATCCATTCTATAATTGGTTTCATTTTCAGCATGAACACTTTTGATTACCATAGTTTGTCCCATACATGAACTTGACAACCAGCCGAATTTTGTGTTACGGGGGAAAGCTTCATCATGTATGCTGAAAAAGGTGGGTTGCTCTTTATTGCAGACGTCCAGGCCCGAGTACAATCAAATTCTTGTGAAGGATGGATTGAAATAATCTTTTTCCATTGTAAAAGATGATTCGGAAAGCTTTTAGGCCAGACATCCTATCATTCTTTACAATATCAGGTATGATTCTATTAAATGCATTTTCCATTTTGGCAGTTATTTGAGGTTGTCTTCTTGTTCAATCTGTATGGAAGTCTGATTTAACCTTTGGAGAATAAACATTGAGCCACATTTGGTGCAGGTCGTAGTACATGATCTTATCGGCGATTTTTGGACTAGAAACATATGATTATTGTAATGCAGCTCTTAGAATATGATACTTTGCATCATGATTCTTAAGGATTTTTCATGCAAGCCCTTTTTGAGATTGACTGTGAAATTCTCTAGTATTTTGTTGAAAACTTTTATATTCTATTTAGGCAAGAGAAAACTACTTGTAATTATGAGGTACAAGGGGTACACATATCTGTGTTGTCATTTGGTGGGCAGTATGTTATGATGGAAGCGACTGAAAAAATATTTAGTAATTAAGAATTGTCATGTTTGCTAGCGTAGCCAGTTTGTGAGGTGGGAATTGTGATCTTGTGTATTCTTGTTACTAAGATTAGCAATATTTATGAATATAGTCATTGAATATGATAGAGCAATGTTTCCTTGGTGAGAGACATTTATTTGTTTTTTACTACAAATTTTGTTTCAACTTGCCTTGTTGCACATTGTTATGAAGATTCCATTAAAGATCAAAAGATGGGGATATCTGATTTTGTGTTTGGGAGTTATGGGAAATGATTAATCCTTCAATGGATGAGGTTGTGCTTTAATTCCTTAGATTAAGCTTTGAAGAAGAAATTCACCTTTGGGGATCCTTTATGATTTCTATATGTCAATGATAGTTACAAGTATTATACATGTTTAAAAACCTCAGACAGTAGTTGCTAGGATTTAGTTTGGAAATCTTATCTTAGAAGACACTATGCATGCCTTTTTCATTTTGTTGGAGTGCATAGTTAGTTTGTTTGATTGGAAAATAGTTTATTCCTTAATTAGACTTGTATGATCTTTTTGTTCTTGTTTAGCTTTGTTTATTTTCCTCGATTGAGGTGGAACACGAGCCTTATTTGAGGCTGACGTTCCATCTTCCTGAGATCCCTAGATGTTCATGTAGCAGAGCACCTGTAAGGATGTGTACCATGAATGGAGACTGGTGCAGTTATGGAAAATGATTAATCCTTTAATGGATGAGGTTGTGCTTTGATTCCTTAGATTAAGCTTTGAAGAAGAAATTCACCTTTGGGGATCCTTTATGATTTCTATATGTCAATGATAGTTACAATCATTATGCATGTTTAAAAACCTCAGATAGTAGTTGCTAGGATTTAGTTTGGAAATCTTACCTTAGAAGACACTATGCATGCCTTTTTTATTTTGTTGAAGTGCACAATTAGTTTGTTTGATTGGAAAATAGTTTATTCCTTTGTTCTTTTTTAGCTTTGTCTATTTTCCTCAATGGAGGTGGAACACGAGTCTAGTAAGCACCATGAAGCATGTGGTACCTTCCATTGGCCTTACTCAAGATGCAAGGAAAAGATGTGACCTGCATCAATGCTGGCTGAGATCAAATGTGCCCCTTGAGTACGAGAATCCTATGAGGAAGTTGATTGGGGATGTAGTATGGTGCGCTTCATTGTCCCCTTGATATTGACATGCAGGATGATCTGGTTAAGACCCTGAGTGAGCCATCAGTAGCAGATGGCAACAGTCATGGAGTCGCAGAGTCGCAAGGATAACACTCTCGAGGAACGAGATGGCACCCTGTCTTTCAACGCCACTCCAGAACCAACGAAGTTTCGCCCCACTGGTTGAGCTCATGCCTGTTTTTGTCCCTTCGGTCAGGATTGCGAGATCGAATATGCATGAGTCACCATGCCCACCTAGGGTGAGGAAGGTGCCCCAAATCACAAGGGAAGGACTGGTGAATGCTATTGCTTTTATACAAAGGTCGTTTTATCGACAAATCAATCGAGATGTCTAATGTCTTGATAGTTAACAACACAAGGCCATGCCCCTCACCAACTGACACCTTGGAAGTTGTTGACTTTCGTCGATTTGGGTTCTGGGAGGCCCCAAAACTATCATGTAATAAGGTGTTTGGTGGCCATTCTTCTATCCATGCTTGGTGGCAGAAACCATTTTTGGGTAATAAGACACGCTCACCCCTTAATATCCAGCAAGGCAAATCGAGTAGGGACCTTCTCCTGATAGTCTACATGTAAGATGTCTAAGTATCTCTGGTGAGGTTGAGAGCACCATAAAATCAGAAAAGGCATGTTTACGCCACCAAAAAGAAAGTTTGCATCGACACTCAGACAAACACATCTCAACGTAGCATTGCATTGGAGGACCAGACGTAGATTATAGTGTGGGGTAGGAGATGGTGCTGAAAAGAGAAGAAAGGTGTCTGACGAAGGCGTCTGGAAGGAAAGTGCATGGGAGATGTTGGGAAGCGCATGTAAGGAAGAACATGTAGGAGTTGGTGTATTGACCAAGTCAAAGAGTTGAACAGGAAAGGACATGTGTCATGTCAGTGCACAAGGAAAGAGGTATGATTGGTTATCTAGCTTGATGGAGAGAGGAACGACGACAACTGAGCTGACTTACGCAAAGGATTGACATGATCTTAGGCCCGATCTGGAGTTATTGTTGTCAAAGTTGAGTGGTGAGGGAAGTGACTCAGCCAGGGAAGAACAAGCATGAGAAAGATCGAGGCATGTGAAAGATCTGTCACTTGTCAGAATTTCAAATTTTAAAGCATGACTTGGACAGGGAATTGTATGCATATGTGATAGTGTGGACAATTGTCAACCTATCAGTCGGATCAACTGGTCACCCTTTTTGCACACACACACACACACACACACATATATATGAGTGGAAGGATGACCCACAATACAACTTGCCAAATTAGGAGCAAAAATGGAAGAGGCCAGACAATGCCAAATAAGATGTGGATGTCTCAGGAGGAGCTTGTGCATGAAGTCGATCCAAAGCAACGAAGATGCCAGATTGAAATTGGCAAGTGCGAATGCACGAGGAGGAGAGTTGGTTGTGCCATGACCCAAGGATGTGCATAGTGGTGTTGTGCAACTAGAAGAACTAGGGACTTTGAAGAGATTAGATGGTGAGGCAAGGAAATAAGACCAGAAGACTCTGCACTACCAGTCCAAGTAGCATTTAGCTAGATTCGTCGGGAGTTGAAAGGAAGTCCCTAAGGGCTAGGGCTGGACGAGATGCAACAAGAGTCCACCCTAGTAGGTTTTCCTCACTCTTCGAGGAAACCCCAGTAACACACTATGAAGGATGTGTGCCCATTCAAATGCATGCAGACGATTTGCCCTCTCCAAATCTGTTTGCTTGAACTCTTGGTACCCCAAGCAATCGACACCCCTCTCAAGGATGTCGGGAGCGAGATTGAAGCACTTAGAAGCATAGGGCATCATAAACCTTTGCAGGAGGATGCACAAAGAGGTTATTTAGAAGCACAAGTTGGATAGCAAGCGATAGGTACGGGACTAGTAACCCTTCGAAAGGAGTTGAAGTGGTCCTCTATAGGAAATCAGGACGATAACACCGAAGGAATACTTGGACCCTTGGCGTGAAAAGGGCAAGGTTGGAGGTTTTGAGTAATCGCATTGCTTGGTGAAAAGGGGCTTGAGCTGATAGGAGAGGATGACAAGAAAACCACTTGACAGGGGAAGAAACTCAAAGACGCACAAAGATGTCACCAAAGCAAGCGACCGTCTCATGAGGAGTCACATCGAAAAGGCTTACAGAACCGTGCAGTCCTAGACGAAGTAACTGCTTATGAAGAAGCTTTGATGGCAGTTGGACTGCACATGGAGGGAAAGCAAAAGAAGAACTCGTGGTCCTGGGACGAACAACCAATATAGTGTGGGGTGATGTAGATCCCCGAAATCGGCTAAGTACCAGACAAGTGCAAGCTTGCGCGCTTCAAGGGAGTTCAATGCCACTACTCGAGAGGTGCACGCAATCCAAACCACACAACTTGCACGTGCGCCTTAGACAGAATTGCCAACAATGTAGATGTCAATTGTCGAAACTGTGCTAATGTGTTCTACATGACAAAGTGGAAGGACCCAGGGACAAACAATCACGTGAACCTAGGAACCGCATAGGAAATTGTGGGGGAAAGCGAGAGGTGGATTGGTAGGCTACGGACCTTGACACAGAGTTATGGTGGTACGATGGCGGACGGCGTGGTAGTTGGCCTCGAGCTAAGTTGGCAATTCAAATATAGGTTTGGCAGCAAAGGCTAGAGAAAAGAGTAGGAAGTGGAGAAGAAGACTAAAGTAGGGTAGAGCACTGAGATTATATTGTACTAGGGGGAGATCAGAGCTGAGAGTAAGCTTTGGATTGTAGAGTGAGAACACTTGGTGTGCTGTATGTATCCGTTCCCTTGTAATCGACTGAGAGTGATTTTAATAAAAAATAAATTTTGAATACTTGTCCGTTGTAAGGTTGTTTGATAGCATTTGTGTGTGATCCCCTAATTATCTGGTTATCTCCTCCTTCCGCTTCTTTTAGACACTGCTTTCTTGTTACACGCAACTAACACGACCCTAGCCTACATCCTCCGTTCCTTGACACCTCAGGTTAGCTCGCAGGACTTTTTTTCCATATGTGATGCCAATGTGGAAACTAGTTCAAGGTGTGTCGAGCTAGATTGGTACAACACTTTGGCCCCTTGGTGACTAGACTTCGTCAACAAGGGCCCATTTAGGGCTCTCATGAGTCTTAGTGAGGAAGATGAGATCCCGGGAAACAATAGCACCTTGGAAGGTACTTGGAGAAGACCATGAAGCGCCATTGCAGTTTCAAGAAGTAGTGGAGATGCCACCATCACCCACTGAGACTAGAGGTTGTTGTCATGTTGACAATGTAGGGCGTGACCTCCTAGGAGGGGGAGAATCATGAATGACAACCCTACAGTCTTTGATAACAACCCACTTGTTCTCCTTCTTGGCAGTCTCAATTTGAATATGAACTTTTTGAAGCTTCCCCACCTAGATTTGTTTGAGATCTGCATCTACATGGAATTTCTGTGTGAGGGGCAAGTCTTTCTTTTTTTGCTTTAAGAGCTTGCAAGCACTTTTCTACAGTTTGGAATTGGATAACAAGGGTGTTATTCGATGATGTCCAAGCTTTGTTAAGGGAGATATCTTTCAAATCCAAAGATTCATGCAAAAATGTGTACCTACCTGTAAGGGATCATCTGGTTTAGGCAGGCTACAAACATGAAGGTTGAGTGCCTTGGTTTGAGGTGCCTTTTCTTCATGAGAATTTGCTTGGACAACCATTTCCACAATTGAAGGTGCTCTCTTCCCCTTAAACACTCGTACCCACAAATTTTGTTCCTCAATTTGTTTTTGAAGAGATTGTTGTTGTGCTGGGGTTTCCTTTTTCACGGCGCTCGTGCAGAATGATTATCTCTGATTGCTTGTTCTAAATTTCTGAAACCACTTCATTAAGTTGCTAAAGGCATGGGTAATCATTGGGGGTGGCTTCGGTCTGTTCAAGATTAGTAATTATTGCTTGCAAATCAGCAATAATACCATCTTTCTCCAACAATTGTGTCTGGAACAGTGACAAAAGGTCTTGTATATCAAAACCTAAAGACTCAATCCTAGATACCAGGCTGCAAATGCTAGCATATGTAAATTTGTGAGTCAACACCTTGTGATGGTGAGGAGTATTAAATGCTTGCATTAGAGGGAGCTCCATTTTGTTTGCTGTACAAGCCTGTAGGTAATCTGAAAGCACAAAATTAGACTGTATAATCGTGCCCTGGCACACAAATGCGACTAGGAGGACAAAAACGTGACCAAGACAACAAAATGTGTTGATGAGAAAAAGAAGTGGGAGAGAAAACATGAGTAGATGTGAAATAAAACACAGGTAGACCTAACATGAGGAAAAATCAAACACAAGGAAAATCTGATGACCATTCCATCAAGTAGAAGAAAAATGCAAGCAAATTGCTTAGCAGAGCAAAAATGCGAACAAAGAAGCCCTAATGCGAACAAGGAAAATGCTATTAGCAATTTCTTGAAAAAATGCGGTCGGAAAATGTGATTAGAATAATAAATGATAGGGCAAATGCGATTAGAAATTGTGCTCAGAAAATGCAATCAGTAAATGCCATTAGAAGAGACAATTGTGAACATAAGGAAGGAAAAATCCAATGACTATTCCATCGAGTAGGAAAAAAACGTGAAGAGCAGAAAAAAAAAATGCGAAGAACAAAGAAATGCGTTGATGAGTTGCAATTGTGAATGAATAAGACACCATTTGTTAGAGAAACCAAAGTGTCAAATAACTTTGAGAAGGAAGTTCCAGTTGACATGATCAAAGGCTGTCTTAATATCAAGCTTTACTATCATGCCTTTTACTTTTGAGATTGTGAGAGAGTCTACAGCTTCATGTGCCAATATTGCACCATCTAAGATTTGTCTCCCTTTGACGAAGCCTGCGTGTTCTGGAGAGATCAGAAGAGGGAGAAGAATTCTTAATCTTCTTGAGAAAGCTTTCCCTATGATTTTGTATATGGTGTTGCAGAGGGAGATAGGGCGGTAGTCCGCAAAGGAGGAAATAATATCTGATTTTGGAATTAAAGCAATGAATGTGCAATTATTCTCCTTGAGAATTTTATGAGGGTGTCACACGCCATTGACAACAGCAGTTACCTCCTTTCCATTAAGGTCCCAAACTGTCTGATAGAAGATTGTCGGGAAGCCATTCGGCTTTGGGTCTACCAGTGATGGCAAAGACTGCCGTGCAAATTTTCTATTTGGAAAAAGGGAGCTAAAAGATCCCTGTTCTGATTAGGGGATACTAAAGGTGGAATTGTCTCTAGAAGAGAGTCATGAAGGTGATTTGAGCTTGCTGTGGGACCAAAGAGAAGCTGCTGGAAGAAGAGCACTGCCTCTGGATGGATCGCATCAGGAGTCTCTAAAAGAAGATTTTTTTGATTCTGTTCATTTGCCGCCTGGCTAATGGTAGATCTGTGGAAGTATTATTTTGTTTTTATCTCCATCATAAAAAGGAGCTAGAAGATCCCTGTTCCGATCAGGGGATACTAAAGGTGGAATTGTCTCTAGAAGAGAGTCATGAAGGTGATTTGCGCTTGCTGTGGGACCAAAGAGAAGTTGCTGGAAGAAGAGCACTGCCTCCGGACTCCGGAGTCTCTAAAAGAAGATTTTTTTGATTCTGTTCGTTTGCCGCCTGCCGATGGTAGATCTATGGAAGTATTGTGTTTTTATCTCCATTGTAAAGCCAAACTTCTCGACTTTTGTCTCCAGAAAATTTCCTCTTCAGAATAAATGTTGTTTAACTTATGAAGAATATCCTTTTCCTTGAGAATCAGAGCGTCTGTGCAATTCCCAGATTGAATGGCACCACTGATGCTAGCTAAGTCCTCTTCTAGCTTTTGCTTGATGATGAAAATGTTCCTAAAGGTGGTGTGGTTCCAATCTTTCAAACAATTTTTGAGATATTTCAGCTTTGACATAAAAATGAAGGATTTGGTACCATGAACCACAGGACGATCATTGCACCATTGTTTAACCAGATCAAAAAGGTTGTTGTCTTTTAACCACATCATTTCAAATTTAAAGAGGCATCTGGGAGGAGGAGAATCTGGTGAAATATCTAAATTCACCGGGTAATGGTCGGAGCCAACAACTTTTAAAATGCGAACTTCAGAGACCCAGGGCGCTTCTAACTAGGCATCTGAGACTAAGAATCTGTCAAGGCATTCTGCAATGCCACAGAACCTTGCCCGTCTATTAGTTCACATGTAAAGGCATTCTTTGGGTGGAAGATCGATTAGGGCATTCCTTGTTCTGAAATCAAAGATATCCATCTATGACTGAGTGGTGTGAGTGCTGCGTCCTCTTTTATTGTGATCCCTAAGAATAGCATTGAATTCACCGCCTCCAAGAATTTGTGAGAGTTGTTGCTGATTGGAATCTATGAAGGAGTGAATTTCTGTCCAGGTTCTCTTTTTAAGGAGAATGTGATTGGGCACATACACATTGATTGCTAAGAAATGAGTAGGTTTGCTGTAAGATTTGATGTCGCAGCAGATCCAGTTCCTGCTTACGTGAATGTACGTGACAAAGAGTTTCCAAGAGTCCCAAACAATTCCAGTGCCCAGAAGCACAATCTGCATTTGAACCAATAGCATTTCATAGTGGCAGTTGCCTTTTAACTATTTTAGAGAAGTTTATGGAAGACATTTCTGTTTCTTGCAAAAACAGAATGTTTGGGTGGGTAAGAAGAAGATGTCTTTTGACCAGCCTCTGTTTATTAGGGGCATTGAGTCCCTAACATTCCATGTGATGCACTTCATCGGAACAGTGGAGGGCCCTTCCCCCCCCCGCCTTAGAAATTAAGCATTGATTGTTTTTTGATCTTCCTTTCCAGATTCTTCATGTTCTTCTTTGTACAAATTGAGCTGAGATTATCTGCCTTTTACACTGCGACATATAACATTAGAGCTGCCCTTTGTGCTGGAATAACGAGTAATACCCAGCTTAACTGGGACCTTGGTAGAGAAATCCATCTCATTATCTGAGGGCGAGGAGTAATACTCGGTGAGAGAGCGGAGAGCATGGGATGGGGATGGCACATCAAGAGGGGAGGGAGGCTGAGGGGAAGAGAGGATGTCCAGGAAAGAGATTGAGGGCGAGGGGGAAGGGGAGGAAGAAGGGAAAAGGGGAGATGGGGGTAAAGAAAAAGAGGGAAGAGGAAGGGGGAGGATCAGGATGGAGGGGCCCTGACAATCTCTGCCAAGGTGACCAAAGGCGCAGCATTGATAATAACAAAAGGGCTACCCTTCAAAGTCAAGAGATTGATGCCATGTTCCCAAAGGAGCAAAGAAGAATGTGTGCATGGAGGGAGCTGGAGACATTGACTTGAACGCAAATCTGCGCATATGTTGCAGCATGTGGGTCCTTGGCATTGAATGAGATAAAGGAGCCAATCTTTGAGGCAATACCTTCTAGAATAGCCGGTTTCCAATAAATGGTGTGCAGGCTGTAAAGTCTGATCCCGACTGGGGCAATGAGATTTACGTTTTTGGTTGGATCAAAATGTGCTTCTCAAGACCTGATGCATAAGCCAGAGGTTTTAAAAAATCACGGCCCTTTTTTGTGACCTCAGCACAAGATTGTTCATCTTTAAACGAGACTTGAAAAAACCTTTTGGGAGGATTTTGATGGCCGTTAAACCATATTTTTTCCCAAGATGAGAAGATCCATTCTTTCAATGCTGACATTGAAGGTCAAAGACCCGGAAATCCACATATTATGGTTGTTTTTCCCAGAGCTGCAGCATTGGGCAGAAGCAGAGAGTTGTCAACGTGCAATGAGATTTGAGAGGATGAAACCGGCATTGCGAAGCCAGCGAGTTTGGATTGACGAGAAGGCGAGGTGCCATTGCAAATAGGGGAGCAACAGCTAAGGGGAATGGAGTTGGGAAAAGATAGGTGTGGGGGACCAAGAATGGAGGGCCAACGGAAGGAGGGCCAAGGAGCACGATGGCGATGATGAATGAGAGAATATGGAGAATGGCCACGCTTCTGCAGTCTGCATTGTGCAAACCAGATTGTTGACGATGCTACTGCCACGGAAGCTAACTGAGCAGGCGGACGGATCAGAGGAAAACATGCTACTGGATTTCAGAAAGTTGAGACAAGCAGAATTGTCCACCCACTGGGGGCTTCTCTACTGAGGGAACGTTTGAAACCAGGATCCCCCTAGAAACCAGGCCCTAATCTGCCAGACCTACCATGACTACCAGAGTCTGAGCGCCGAGCTTCCATTGCTGGTAAACCAATACTGATAGGGTTTTCTTGCTCCATATTTCAGAATTATTATATAGGCAGGACTTTCTATTTGCACCAGGTTATGTCTTAAATGTTAGCTTGTATAAACTCATGTTTATGATTTATCATATAGCATATTTCTAGTATGAGTCATTTTGTTCAATTTTATATGTAGTCAGCATGTATGCACAGAGTCATGCATTTTAAAACTTATCCACCTTGATTTGTAACTTGATATTTATTTTAAATTGTTCAGTCAAGGATAGTTTTCCATGAAATAGGAGCAATTTTGCTGTGTACATTAATTCCTCAGCTTGCCCTTCGAATTTTTTTTCCCTTGAGGATGATGTTTTTCTTGCACTGCACATGTTGACATTTTTTTCTTGGTCTGGTCTATTGGCCGTATTTTGTTTTTGTTTCTGTCCTAAATCTTTTATCATTTTTCTTTGATCTTTTTAATAGTAATTCGGTCTAAAGTTTAAACATTTTTTCTTTTGTCTGGGAAATTCCTATCATAGAAGATGCAATTTCTAGGATTATATATTGCATAGTGTGATTTCTATAATTTTATTGGTTCATTTTCTTTATCTTCCCATTTATTAAAATATTGGAATATTTTCTTGTATATGTTCAGTTGGTTTAAGGCTCATGTATTTTGTATCCATGAAAATTGAGCTGTTGCATGATTTTTCCTGAATACTTGCTGTAAGGGGTAGGTTACTGAAGGGGTTTCAATTTTGCTTGGGTCTGTGTTTGGTATCTGCTGATATGCCGTTGTGCATTTCTGGAATTCTTGGTGGTATCTGCTGATATGTCGTTGTGCGTTTCTGGAATTCTTAGTGTATAGATGCATTTCTTTTTTTTCAAAATTTTACAAGGGTGGTATATATTAGGCCAGATCATAGTCTAGAATTCTATTCGCATGATTTTACTTCTTCCAGGAGATAAAATACCTCAGTTCAAACTGAGTTGCAAGTCAATTGCCTCTGCAAAGTCCATGGTAGGGTCAACGTCACTGAATGAGTCGCGAGGAATATATCTCCATAGAAGCAGCAAAATATGGTGGGTCTTTTTTATGTTGTGAACTTAGTGCCGGATCTTGACAGTCCTGGTGAGGCAGCTGAGACCTGCAAATTTGAAAGGTTGATTATGCCTTGGATGGTTTATAGAATCTAACTTGTATTCCCTGTTAATCTTGCTTAGGGTCTGGCACACTGTCTGGACCACGTGGTTCAAGTTTGGGGTGAGACTGTGGGCCACCGTACCATGACATGGGGTTGAACCTGGGTTATACACTTTTAAATATACTTATTTTCAATGCTCCACACTTGAATATCAGCTGCATCTTTGGGTTTTCAGTACATTTTCTCAACCATTGCTTTATTCTTCTTGGTTATTATGGGCCGTCTTATTGCAACATGGGTATTTGAAGTGGTTCACTCTTACACGAATGCAACCTTTTACCACTATACATCCACTTTTTGGGAAATTAGTTCTTTACATAGTTATTGGGAAACTCCAATATAGGGGCGAGGATCGCGTCTCTGTCCTGGTACCCACATTTTCTGGTGACTACATTTCCAGAATCAAAGAGGCTTTTTTTCAGGGATGAATAACCGTGTTACAAGCCCAACCACAAGAGTGTTTTAACTGCTGTAAAGCTAATGTATATTGGAAACTGAAAATTGAACAGAAATCTGAGATGGCGATAAATTTTTAACTGAGATTGCTTCAAAGACTAAAATCTGGACTCCTGTAAAACCCTAGAGCTGACAAAGTTAAATCTGAACTAGAGAATTGAAATATGGATTTACTGACTGCTCTTGTGCTTTGGGGTCTCTTTTACATACCTGGATTAAATTTCACAAGAATTCTTCTTTGATTTTTCAAAATTTTAAAAGCATCATTATAGGAAAGTGAGTCCACCTACCATCATTTTAAAGGCACTGGCCACAAGACAATGAATCTGTCTTGGGGAATTTATTGAGCACGACACTGGTTGGCTTTCGTCAGTGTGGTTATAGTGCTGTGGGAGAGGCAGAGTTGGAGGATACTATGGTAGAAGAATACAACTCCTTTATGAGGAACAATATTTGGTAGTTGGAAGGAAGAATATTGTTAACTACAAGAGAGTATACAAAACCAAGATTGCTTCATACGGTCAAGTAAGACTTGGTTGGTCATGAAAGGCTTCACTAAAAGGAAGGTACTAACTATATATTATAATTCTTACCCACTGCTAAGATAGACCATTTATACAATGCTTTATCTTGCTACTAATTTTAAATGATTTCATCAAGTGTATATCAAGAATGCTTTTCTTAATGATGAATTTGTATGAAGAAATTTGTGTAGAAATCCTGCGATTTTGTAAAGGTTGTTTTTTCCAACCTTGTGAATTGAGGAGTTGTTTTTATATGGGTTGTGGCCTTGCATGAGAATATCAATCACTACTTTGTCAAGTGTGGTTTTACTTCTTGTTAGTATAACTCCATCGTGTACATTAAATATGTGAATGACAAACTCCTTGTTTCTTTGTATGTTGATGCATTGATCATTATTGGAGTGTCATTAACATGGTTCATAGTGGCAACCAGTGTCTGAAGCAATTATTTGACATAAAAACTGTAGGTTTCTTTATCGGTTTTCAAGTATGGTAGTTAGAGGATGGTATCTTTTTTTTCCAACCTATATTTCTTGCTAAGAAATTTAAAATGAAAGACTGTACTACACTCCTTTTAAGTTTGACTGTAATTGTACTTCTTTGAAGGTTGATGTTACTATTTATAGAAAATTAGTGGGTAGCCTGCTGTACTTGACTCATTGTGGATCAAATGTGGGTTGTTGGTTTAATATATGTAAAATGACAGAGTAACTAGAAGGTAGTTAAGTGCATCTAGACACATCAATATTAATGTGTATGTTGTCTGTTAAAAGTGCATTTTATACGTGCTTTAGATCCTTTGTGAGCTTTGAAACTCCGAAAAGATGTTACCAGACCCCTCCTCCCTTAGTGCTTGCCCCAACAAGTGACTTATTCTCTAGAAACATAAAATAATGCCACAAAACTAACAAAGCCATAACCATGTGATAGAAAGGGATAATACCCAAAAAGATGATGATTCAGAATTTGATATATTAACTCCAATGGCAAAAAATGACCAAATTTAGCGAGAAAAGGGGCTCAACAATTATCTCGTGAAACCATATCATGAAAATCCTAAATCCTTCTAGTAGATCTCTCAAATCCAAAAGGTCAAAGTTATCAGACTTTGGATGAAGAAAATACTTTGGATTAGGGATTTAATCAAATGATACAAACAAAAATGAAGATGAAGAAACATAGGAAGAAGTAGATGAGAAAATTAAGCAAAAAAAAGTAATGTAGAGATGAAAAGCTGATCTTAGGTCATTTGCTTGGGATCAATATATGATTGTACATGAACTTATGTGGGTTTTCTCCAAGGGCCTTACAAGATCCTAGGGAGTAGAGGACCTAGCAGCCACATTGGTTGATTAACCTAAGAAAATGGGCAAAGTGATGGGTATGAGTTTGATGATGATTTTGATGCTATGGGCTTAGAAAATGATGAGCCAAAGTGATAAAATAAGTCCAAAATGACAATCTATCTATGAAATAGAGAAATCAATTTTCGATTAGTCATTGGGTGGACAAGAGAAAGGAGATGCCTGGTTGCATATGGTTAAAGATGAATAAAGTTGAATGACTTGAAGCCACCAAAAAGAGACTACACTTAGTTATTTTAAATAGTTAACCTAGGCACAAGTTGTAGTGACCATCTTTGCAAAGTTTTTAGATTACCAACCTAAGATGGAAATCAAACCATGGTTTAGGTATGCAGAAGTTTTTGGCAAAGGCCTTGAGGGGCTATATAAAAAAATGAATTTTTTTGGTGGTGTACTTTCAAGGCAACCTAGAAAACATAAGAGGAGCTATAACCATCCAAGGAAGTTATGGGGGGGTGATGGGGAGTAATCATGAAGGTTAATTTCTTGAATAAAAAAGGGAAGATCTATAAAATGTTAGTACTAACTTATTGAAGTTATTAGAGTTGAAGTGGTAGTGAATGAGCAATAGGAATCTAGCCTTGAATGGTACTTTCCTATGGAACATAAAAGCGATGACCTTCTAACTTGCATTATGTCAAATTTAGTCATTGATATTTAAGAGTTTTCTTCAAGAAGTTGAAGATGTTTCACTACGTTTCAAATAATAATATAAAAAATGGAATTGTAAAATAGAGTAAAAATGCTAATAAACGGAAAAATGAAAGCTCTTGCCTCCCCAACGGTGGATTGCATCAATAAATTCGATTGTAACAAAAAAGCTTTCACGCAATGGCAGCTATTTATTGTATTTATTTGATATTGTCAAATAAAGACATTCTTTAAAGCTTTTTCCCTTTTTTGTATTTAACCATTAGAAATCCTAATTAACTTGTGCCTAACTTATGGTTTAACCTTTCACAACTTTGGGCATTCAAAATATAGCATAATAAAAGTAATTTTAGACTAAGCATATAAATATATGTTGTGTTTAGGTTTACAACATGCCCTCCCATTTGAAAAGATTTGATCTCAAAACTAGTTAAACTCTAAAAGTGCAAAATTTTACATTATGAGAATGAAACTCAAGATTGTCTATTATAAGAAAGTTTTGACCATCATACCATTTGCAATTACACGATATAACATATGAATAATTATGAAGGTTTTTATAAATCTTACTCTTAAGGCTTCCCTTGCATTTTGGGTATGTTTTCCAAGAAAATCATCCTCTTCCACACTCATCTTCATATTCTCCATTTTAGCTACATAGTTAAAAAATAAAATAAAAAATTCTTCCCTCTTGTCGATTTGCACTTTTTCACGTCATTTCCAGTTTTTTTAAAGCCTTTTTTCGCCCTTTAATTTTTTTTATAGCACCGTTATAGGGTCGAATGCTTGCATACAAATTCCTTGTTTTTTTAAAATTGCATCTTCCTTTGGCTACCCTCTCCACGTCACCTTGAACATGCAAACAACCTTGTTCCGAAGTTTCCTAGATTCCTCCCCAACAATGAACTTTGGCTCTAGCATAAGCTTGCCTTCTTTGTTAATGATCTGATAGTTTTGTTTGTAGCACCATACATCTATCCTCTTCTTCAAGCATGATACATGAAACTCATCGTCCAACCTTCCCTTGTTTGGTGTGTTCAGTGTGTATTCAACTTCACTCGCCTTCCCTTGTTTGGTGTGTTCAGTGGGTATTCAACTTCACCCACCTTCGCTCGCACTTGGTATGACCCATTATACTTCGACGAAGCTTTTGCTTCCTTGCCTGCTTCAACACCTTCTATTTATATGGTTATAACCGAACAAACACCATGTCTCTGATCTAAAAAATTCATCTCTGTCCTATGTTGATCCGTTTGTTGCTTTGTCCTTTCATCTTGAAAGTTGCACTGCGTTTTCTGTTGATGGGACCTTTCCCCTTTGAAATATCCAATCAAATGATAATGGTGCCTCATAACTGTATAAAGCCTTGAAAGGTGCTATTGCCATTGTAGAATGGTAAATTGTGTTGTACCAATACTCAACCAAATGTAGCCATTGTACCCACTTGCTCTACTTATCCCCTGCCTACATTCTTAGATACCCTTTCAAGGACTTGTTCACCACCTCCGTTTGGAGATGGTGTGCAGTGCTCAAGTTAAATTTAAGTCGTGTGTTTCGAAACAATGCTTGGCAAAAATAATTGAAAAATCCAATCTTGATTGTATAAAATTTATTTGGGGATCCCATGTAGCTTAAAAACATGTTTGAAATACAATTTTCAAACCCTAGGACCATTGCTTCTCACCTTCTTGGGGGAATAAAATGGGTATACTTAATCAATCTATCTACCACCACAAATTTTTTTATCATTACCATCAAAGTTGGACAAACCCAAGATAAATCCAGTTGACACAAGTTCCCACTTTTGATGTGGAATCAAGTTAGTTGTAGAAGGCCTTGTGAAGGAAATTCTCAACATTGTTCCGTTGATAAGTGTCACACACAACTACAAATTGTAAAATCTCTGCCTTCAAGTCTTTCTAGAAAAAATTACCATTGATGTTTCTATATGTTTTTTTGGAATTTCACATGCCCTATAGATGGAGATGCATGGTTGTAATCTAGCACCCTCTGAACAAAGGGAGAGTCACCCCTTAAGTAAATGCATCTTCAGAAAAAAATAATGCCATTACAAATCGACCTAGCATTCCCCTTTCTTTCCTCCATCTTCAATTTCTTACCCGAGTTTGGTTGAGGTAGGGTGAGTTGAGCAGCCTTGTAAAAGGTCATGTATCTAATCAGGTTGGTTGATGGACATGGCTTGAAATACCGCTGATTCTTTCTTGTGGGAGTGAAATGGGCACACTTCATCAATTTATATACCACCACAAAAAAACTATCCTTACCCTCAGAGCTGGGTAGACCCAAGATAAAATCCATTGACACGATTCTCCTCTTTTGATGTGGAACCAAATATGGTTGCATGACCTTGTTTTGTTGGCAGATGTTACACTCAATTACAATTTGTAAAACATTTGCCTTCATGCCTTTCTAGTAAAAAAAATACCATTGATGTTTTTATATGTTTTCTAGAACCCAACATGGCCTACAAATGGAGACTCGTGACCATACTCTAGAGCATTCTGAACAAAGGGAGAGTCACCCCTTAAGTAAATGCATCCTTGGGAAAAGATAATGCTATTATGAATTGACCAAGCATCACCCTTTCCCCCATCTTCAATTTCTTCCTAGAGTTTGGTTGAGGCAAGGTGAGTTGAACAGTCATGTATCCAAGTAGGTTAGTTGATGGACATGGCTTAAAATACTAATGGTTTTTTTGGCAGGGCAACATATCTACCACCGCATTCCCTTTCCATTTCTTGTAAAGGACCTCAAAGTCGTAGGCTTGTAGGTGATCAATATATTTATGTTGCTTCGTTGATATTGTCCCATGAGTTAACAAGTGCTTAACGTTGAGGTGGTTAGTCTTAATAAAGAACCTGCTTCCCAACATACTCTAATGCCATTTGGCTACTTCATGTAGGATGGATAACTCTCCTTATTATATGTGGACATCCTTCATTCGTGTTCATTTAATTTCCTACTTCAAATGCAATGGGTTGGTTATCTCGAGAAAGAATTGCATCTAGTCCAAATTTAGAAGCATCACATTCAATGACAAAAGACTTTGAGAAATTAGGGGCTGCTAAAACAAGAGTAGAGATTAGAGCTCAATTGAGATCCTCAAAGGGTTTTTGTGCCTCAACGAACCACTTAAAGGAATCCTTCTTGTTAAGGTTGGTCAAGGGGCATGCTATTGTTGAGAAGTTCCATACGAATCTTCTGTAGAATTTTACCAAACCTAGAAAACTACAGTTTCTTATGAGTCTTGGGCATAGGCCAATCACATATGGACAAATCGACCAAGCATTCCCTAAGGTATTACGAAGATGCCTTTGCGAATTTACATTTAGAGGCCTTGGCATACTCTCCTTGGACAATACATCCAACACAACATCCAAATGATCAAAGATGCGATGGCAGTGAATTATGATAAACAAGGATACAAAAAAATACAAGAAATAATAAGAATTTACTGAATTTCTTATTCATCAATGCTTGAAAGGTGGTTAGAGCATTGCTAAAACCAAAGGGCATGACCCTAAATTGGTAGTGGCCCTAATGAGTTTTGAATGTAGTCTTATCCTGGGCTTGAATTTGAATTGGTATTTGATAGTATTCAGATCTGAGATCTATCTTTGAGAAATACTTCATGCCATGCAACTCATCAATCGTTGGCATTAGATTTTTTTTTTAATTGTGATTTTGCCCAAGGCCTTGTAGATGACCCGTCCTTCTACCTCACTAGTAACATTGGAGTAACATACAGGCTCTTACCAAGGACGATGATGCCAACCTCCAAGAGTTCACTTATCAATTTCCCTATCTTTGACTTCTGAAAATGCCCATATCTATAAGGGTATACCACCTTTGGCCTCTTTGTAGGGTCAATCTCAATAATGTGCTCCAATTCCTTGTCTAAGGGCAGGGTCTTTGGTAGATCATGGTAAACTACTTTATATTTGCATAGTAGCTCTGGAATCCTTCAACCTTGTTCACGTGGGACAAATGATTCTACATCCTCACTGTAAAGGTGTGTTGTAAATCCAAAATTTCCCTTCAACAATTCGTTCATCTAACTTGAATTAATTGTTTTGATTTCCCTCTAGGGCAACGACTTAATAGTATACTCATGGACCCTTTGCTTGAATGCCAATAATCACTCTTGATGATTGGTGAAGTATGTTCCAAGTGAGTTTAACCATTGAACCCCTAAAACAACATCCCCACCCCCAATATCGACTACATAAAATTTATCTTTAAGGACAATCTGCCCTTGAAACTTTCACATTGTGGACTACTACACATGCAATCCTTAGGTGTCCTAGAACCCAAGTGGGGAAAATTTCAAAAGTGTCTAAATGGAGACCTAATTTTGGACTTGTTTTTAAACCAAAATATTGTGTACTTCCCGGATTGACCATGACCAAAACTTGAGCTTTCTTGACATAGGCAAATAACTTCAATGTGTCCAAATAGTCCAATCCTATCATTGCAGAAAGTGACATAGATGGTTCCCTTGATTTTATTGTGGCAAGGGACAGATTTTCAAGTTCTCACCCTACATTAGGGTTCTTGAGGGTATCCTCATTATCCAACTCTAAGTCTAGCTCAGAGGAACCCACATCGTCCACCATAAAAAGCTTTTTTGCGTTACATACATGAACCATGTTCCATGGGTTAGAATAGCTCTGACATTGGTTTATGATAGTCGATGGAGGGGCAGACTCACGACTAGGATTTTTTAAAAATGAAGACTCAAATTTTCCACTGTCTTTGATTTCTTATCCCAAGTAGATCTATGGCTAGTAGTCCCTACTATTTTATATTTTAGGGCATCAATATGTTTTTTCTCCTCTTCTATCTATAATAATAACCCTTTCAAAAGAGTGGTTTAAACATCCTTACCTTTGTTTGAATCTCAACCCACAAGTTGGAAATACAGATCTTCCACCCCAGATGCGAAGAGAGCTTGGCCTTGGACTCCAAAAGTTGATTTTTTTTTGTATACACCTTCATAGACTTATCTTTTTGAAACAGGGGCATTAATTGGGTGTTATATGGTTTATCCTAAATATGATCAACTCTCTTTGTCAGAGTGTTGGAAAAGTCTAAAACGTCCCCCTCAGGGTTTGTAAAAACCTATTTCTCTTTGTTAGGAACTTGTTTGCACACATATTAATCTAGTAACATAAATATAGAGGATATGTACAACAATTGAAAGAAAGAAAGAAATATTGTATTGAAATAATAAAATTGCATTACAATGAATCGTGGGCCTCTTCGAGGTGGCAACCTCCTCTGAGCACGACTTAATACAAAAGATTCAATAGATTACTTTCCCTCTTGCAGTTGATTTCTATTTAAACTAATCTACTCAAGACAATGACTAGTTTCTGTACATGTGGGATAATTACAACTAGCTAATGGATGACTTACAAAATACATGTGTCATAATTTATATTAATAACACCTAATACAAAAGTAAAGAGTTATGATCAAGGAGTCCTAACGTGACCTCCCCTTAAAAAGGCTTTGCCCTTAAAGCTTGAGATGAGGAAACTATTGCTATAATTGGATTAAGGATTCCCATGTTATATCTCTTGGTTGCATGCTACACTATTGTACCAGAATCTTTGTGATAGTGTAGGTGTAGAGCTTGCAAGATCACATGTCTATGATAGACTCAGGTTACAAATGATAGATCCTTCATTATTGAGCTTAGGAAGTATAGTCTAGGCTTAAACATATTGACCAATATTATATTCAAACAAATACACGAAAAATATGATGTAAATCTCCAACTTGTATGCCACATGACCAATCTTTTGGAGGACTTTACAAGGGCCATAAAACTTGGGTGTTAGTTTCTAATGACCTTTCATCCTCAAGAATGACTGCTTATAAGGCGATAGTAAAAAAAAACTCATGTCCCCTATGTTGAAAGCATTTCAGAGCAGTGTTGACTGACTCATTCCTTTTTGTAGTTTTGTGCCAGATGGAGGTTATCCTTGAGAGTTCAAAATATATTTTCATGCATGTTGAGTGTGAAATCCATTGATTGGACCTTGGTACTACCTAGAAGATATTTTTGAAGAGATGCTAGTTTCTGACCATAGACAACTTCTATGGTGTCATATTGGTGGCAATGTGGTATGCGAAGTTGTACCACCATTTTGTGAATGGTAACCACTTGACCCAATGATTTTGTTGAATCGAGGCACAAATAGATCTCCAAGCATTTGCTGACTATTTTTCAGCTGACTATTTGTTTACAGATGTTAAGCATAGCTCATTTTAAGTTGGGTGTCGTAGTGATGGAAAAGTTCTTGTTAGATGTTACTAGTAAAAATAGAATCACAATCACAAACAATGGAAGCAGGGATCCCATGGAGGTGGAATATGTGATCAAAGAAAGGTCTGGGTGATTGTGGGGGATGTAAAAGGATGGACGAGGGGGAAAAATTGGGCATACTTGGAGAGGCGATCCACCACCACCATAATAACTAATTTCCCTCTTGACTTTGGTAGCCTTCAACGAAGTGCATGGAAATACTGATCCAAACCTTGATGGGAGAAGGTAATGGCTGGAGCATGCCTAGTGTTTAGACTGTTTCACCTGTGTTGTGCTAACATGTTTGACATTCTACCACAAACTGTTTAATGTTATGTTTAATTCCTCCCCAAAAAAAAATTGTGGACCCTTTCATACATTTTTAAAAATATAGAGTGCTCGGTTGATGGTGATGCATGCATTTTGAGTAGAATTCTCTTGTAATGTCAATTTGGGTAGCAATACAAGATGACCTTTATGTTGCAAATAATGACCATCCCAAGAGCAATTCGATCGAGATGAAGGATTAACAGACAATATCTAGATAAACCACTAAATATGGGCATCTTGGTGCCAATCTTGTTAGACCTCATGCACCCACTTTGTAGTGGGGGATGATAGTGCGTATTGAGTTCTTTGTTCTTCATACTTGGGGACTACCCATTTGTGACAACATTGTCCTTACCTTCTATTGCTCAAGAGAATAGAGTCTCTTTGCTCCACGAAGTATTTAAGACTATGATGATTTGTTTTGATGCAAAAATGTCTTCCTACTAGGTATGGGCGCCACTTATGTACTGCATGAATGATGGCTAACATTTCCTTCTCATATGTGTAGCAGGATAAGTTTTCTTTATAAGTGCCTTAATAGTGAATGCGAGGGGTCTATCTTCCTACATTAGGATAACTTAAATTCCACTTCTTGAGGCATCACTTTATATGACAAATGGTTTGGAGAAGTTAGGGATAAAAAGAATTGCAAAGTACAATGGCCTACTTAAGAAGTTTAAAGGTTGTTTCTGCCAACTCTGACCAATGAAAGGCATTATTTTTCAACATAGTTGTTAGTGGAGTTACAATTTTCTCGTAGTATGTGTGGCTATAAACAAGGATGTCATCCAAGAAGACTAGGATGATTTTTTGTGTGAAATGGATGGAAGATCTTGTTCATTAAGCCTTGGAATGTTGACAGAGCACTGGTGAGGTCAAATGGCATGACTAGAAATTCATAAAGACCATCATGAGTTCAGAAGGATGTCTTAGGAATATCTTCTTTTTTGTGTGGATCAGATGATAACCAGACCTCAAGTCGAGATTTGAGAAGAGGCAAGGTCAATACAACTCTTCCAATAACTCATCAATCACCATAATGGTAAAATTTTCCTCAATGGTGAGTATAATTAGTGCTCGAAATTCAATACATTCTGATCAGACATGTTTTTTTGTACCAACAATATAGGGGAGGAGTAAGGAATGATGTTTGGTCTAGTGACTCCCACCTTCAAAAATTGATACCCAATTTTTCTATTTCAATTTTATATAGAAATGGGTACTAGGAAGGATGAATGATTGGAGGTACATTGCCTAGAAAAAGATGAATGGCATGATCTTTTGTTAATTTTGGAGGTAATCTTTTATGCTCCTCAAAGATGACTATATGCTTAGACAATAGTTCCTATAAGTCCAATGGCTGGTTTGAATAATGTGATTTATAGAGTTGGAAGGCACAAAGCTAGGTGACAATCCCATGATATCCCTTTTTCAACAACTTCTCCATTTGATGAGAGCTAATGATGTTTGTTGATCCCATAATGAGTCAATTTAAGATGTGTTTTTGGCCTTTATCGATTAATTCCATCCAAAGTGCAGAAAATGTCCCATAGTATAGGTCTTAGTGTTTATAGCCACTATGCTCCCAACACTACGTTGTAACCTCCTAAAGGTAGAAAAAACATCTGATTTCAGATTATAGTCCCCCATTAAGATTCAGACATTTTAACATCTTCCCTTACAAGGTAAGATTCCCCCATTTGCCATCATGACTTCAAGACTTGAACATGGATACACATAAAAATTGGCTTGTTTGGCTAGTTGAGGGTCAATGAAGTGATGTGTGATGTTAGAATCAATGAAGATTGTGAGGGGATGCTTTTTAAGTACCCCTTTAAATTCATTGTTTGAAGAGTGGTGATGCAACTAATGCGCACACTAGAATTTATAGCATTGAGTCCTCTTCGATGTCATGTTCTTCTATTTTGCTTCTTCTTGGGCTTCTTGTGCATCTTCTCATTCTTTGGGCTTTGGAGGTGATTCCACATCAAGTACAATTTTTGTTCTATACATAGGTGGTATTTTTCCTGATGGGCTTGCATCTCAGCCTTCATTAGGCATTATATTGGCATCATTTTAGGGTTTGGGAATGCTACAATTTGTGGTGGCATGGAATTCTTGAATGGGTGTGATTTAGAAGACCTGTGTTAAGTTGTGAACTTGTCTTCGAACAACTTAACTAACACAAACCTTGCCATCATACTTGTGGTTTGAAAATTTTGATTTCACCTCTAATATCTTCTTTTAAGCTACTTATGAAACAACTTTTGAAGAAGTTATTTGTCAACCCTTTTGTTCTGCTGGCTAATTTTTCAAAGTTTGTCTAATATTCTTGAGCCAAACCAATCTGCTGCAATTTGGTTAATGCTCCTAGGAAATCCTTATATGCACCTAGGCTAAATCAAACCAATAGGATTTCATAAGATTTGTCCATGTCAACATACCATTAGATTTTTCATTCCATTGTTTCTCCATGTTGAAAGAGGCTATAAGCACCATGTCTCAGAATGTTGTGTCATGTAGGTGGAAATACTACTCTGCCCTGAATATCCAATTGGTGGGATCTTTATCATCAAATTTAGGAAAATCCATTTTGGGATCACTTGGCATTCTCCTAGAATTGGTGTTGTGTTTAGAATTGTTGTTTGTAGTAGTCTATGATTCAAAACCACTTAGTTTGTTGAGAGTGTCCATCATGTTTGTCTGTTGGACGTTATCATCAAAGAGTTGGGATTGGAGGTCACCCATTATGACATGTATTTATGTTAGACACTGAGTTGTGAGTTGCTCCATTTCCCTTGATTGGGTTATTACCACCATATGAACAGAGGTCCGGGGTCACCAAAGTTATATACCAAAATGATCAACTCGATGAGATGATCACAATAGTCCCAACTTAAAAAAAAACTTCTCATGTTTTTGGCTCTTCTAATGATTGGATATTGCACTGTGTCTAGATAACTATTTTGGAATATTCTAACCCTTCTTACTTTTGTTATTACTGTGTTGCTGTAGGATGTCTAAATATTCTAACCCTTTTTGGGTTTTGTTGTTATTGGGCTTCTAAAAAAAATCGTTGATAGTGGTATTTTCCAATTCAAAGAATGCCAGGGTTATCACAATGAAGGTCACTATAGGCTATGTCTGGGCTAGGAGCTTGAAATTATACTTATCGTATTTATAAATAGTTCAGTCCAATATTTTAGAACTCTCAATAGACACGATTGAATCATCCTATAGCCCATTATTGCATCTCTGAGGTATGACACAGGTAACTTCCTAGGGTTAACTGATTATTGGTGCATCACAAAATACACATGGTTGAAGGCTTCCTATGTCTGAGTAAAACCATAGGCGATTCTTATATATTAGAGGTATGTGGAAGCTCAAATCCTTAAACAACACTCTCTGAGGCTCGGGTATTTATGAAAAAATTATCACCTCAATTCATATGTTGAAGCATGATTAGCTAAAAACGACATATTTTTGTAATATTTTGAAACCTTTGGCACAAGGTTTCTAACCTAAAAAATAAAAAATAAACTACTTGTAGAGAAACAAATTACGTAGATTTGGGATAGAAAACTTAGTTCTGTCACTTATGTTATCACTTTTTGATCACTAAGATCCCAATTGGATGAGGTGAGAGCATATGGTGGACAGTCACAAAAAGGTATAAACTACTGAAGCTATTACAAAACACGACCTTGGAAAGAGCTTTGATACAATTCTTAGCAACCTACCTGATCACATTAATCTAGTAACAAAAATATCGAGAATATGGACTGCAACTAAAAGAAAGATATAAATATTGTATTTAAATAAAATAATCATATTACAAAGTATCATGGGTCTCTTCGAGGGGGAAACCTCATTTGAGCATGGCTCAATACACAATATTCAATTGATATATTTCCCTCTCACACTTCCTCTCTATTTAAACAAGTCTACTCAAGGTAACTACTATTTCCCATACATGCAGGATAATTACAAATAGCTAATGGGACAACTTAAAAAGCATATGTGTTCAATATTTTATTAATAACACCTAATAGTACGAAGGGGTGTTAACACTCTCTCTAGATGTGGGCAACACCATTCAAATGTTGCAAAGACACATTCAACTTGTCATCTTGACTTTTAATCTTTTGTACCCTAAAGTGTAGTTTAAACTTGTTAAACTATGTATAGACCTCAATTTTACCTCCAAAATCATGTCGTGGGATCTCTATTTCTAGGTTAAAATAAATATGATGTGATATTTATTTCTCTCTTAATATTCTTGCTATTCCTCTTCCTTGTTTGGTGGGTTTGTGTCAAATTTTTACTAAGCATTTTAATCCTCCTCTTCATCAACTAGCCACTATGGCTACATTCCCAATAAACTAATCTCCTTAAAAGAACTCATCAAATAACCCTTTCATCTCTTACTTGGTCACAAACTTTAAGTGGTTTCTTGGATAAACTCCCCTCGACATTTTGGTAGTGACTGAAACCTAATATGACTTGTCATGTTCCAAATAACAACAAAAAACATAATTTTACCATATAGAAAAAAATGTTGATAAACAAAAATATATGAGCACCTATTTTTCCAAGGGTGGATTGCACCTACAAGTTTGACTATAAAAAAAGAGCTCTCACACAATGACAACTACCTCTCATATTAAGTTAATATTTTAAATAAATGATACTATTTTAGGGTTTTCCCCTTTTTGTATTCAACCGCTAGAAACCCAAATTAACCCTTGGTTAATTCATGGCTTAACCCTTCACTAACTCTTGGCACCCAAAATATAATATAATAAAATTAATGCTAAACTAAACAATAAATATATATTGTATTTAGGTACACAACATAATATTGTTTATATCATTAACATTGCTGCATTTGTCAACGTTATATCGAATAAAAGTGAAAATGAGCAATTTTTTTATAATGTTTTTTTTTGATATAGGTAAAGTGAGGGTTTTGAAAAGGAACCTTCCCTTTTACATGTCCAAATAAGTGTTGAGACACAATAGGGGCCCAATTCCTAGAAAGCATATCACCAACACTAAACTCCTTAGACTCCCAAGTGACCAAAACCAAACTATAGAGAACCAACGAAATAAACATTCTACAAAAAAACTCAAGAGAACATATTAGAATAAACACTGGATCTAAACAATAACATGGAGAGGAACATATAAAGGATAAAGGGGAACACCCTCTCGAAACTCAAAGCAACACAACAAGCCTAAAGAAATGTGACATACCCAAGAGACATAGAGGGATATAATCATCCGCATGCATGAATTATGATTCTCCTAGAAGTTAATTTATCCAACGTCCTTTGTTATCCATCCTATCTTCAACGTCGTGTCTCAATCTTTGCACCTCAAATATGCATCCTCTACATTTTGCTAACACCCCCAAATCATCGTTTAAGTTTCACACCACTGGAGAAAGGTGGTTTATGGAACCTTGGAGAAATTGATAGATCCTTCAAAATACCCTCCACTAACATCCCATCAAACCGATTGCCTAGATCAAGCGGTTGAGAAACTAACTCCTCGTCAGAGCAAATCTCCTTTGCCACCACCTTCACATAAGGTGAAACACGAGGATAAGGAAATAGAGGATAAGGTGAGGCTCGTTCAATAAAAAACACACCATGGTTGCACTAGATAAAATCTTTATTAGACGGGCCCTCTTTTTTTCTCCAAATTCTCTGACAATCCGATGAACAAAGCAAGCAACAACATGGTGTCCAATTTGGTTGCATCGAAAACACCTAAAAGATAGGCCTTCATAATTGATGAATTGAACCCACGAGATGTGACTAGATTCCACCTTGACAGAGTTAAAAAGAGGCTTGGACAAGTCAATGAAAGCACACACCCTTGCTATCCCACTGAAGTGTCATCCAATTTGACAAAAGAAGCCACTAAGCTCGTTGAGACGATCCTTATTATATAAATTATGGTAGGTTATAAAATTGGAGAAAAAAAAGTGCAATTAAAATGGTCATCTTTTGTGTGTCAAATAAGGGAACCCAAGGGCAGAAGAAAAACCCATGGTTACCCCAAAACCATGGACTAAAATTATTAACGAAATAAAAATCTTCATAACACCTAGAGGTGACTTGGAAGAAGCCTCTACCGAGTTGTGTGAACGCTGGGGAAACTCTCAAACTCCACTCAGTTGAAGCCCGACTAGAAAGCTCAACCAATGAGAGGGAAAGAACAAACATTTTCCAAATAATGACCCACTCGGATGCAATCCCCATGATAGATGATTCTCAGAGAGAGAATCGAGGATTCATCACGGAAGAAAATGGGGATGTCACCCACCAAAAAAGTGGTTTGGCCGGAACCATTCTGTGACTTAAAATAATCCCCTTCAGGTTGAACCAAAACCTCTAGAGAAGACAAAAGCACTTTGAAGGCTGATTACAAAAACCAAAGATGGAGCAAAAATGGGAGAGGAAGGAATCGAAGACAAGCAAAAAGTCGAACGACTGTGGACCAAATTCATAACATTCCGGAAACCTAGATATACCCATTGTTCCTCATCCGTGTTGGCATTTTGAAACCTTGCCAGAATGTCAGTCTCCAAAACCAAAATAGGATGCTCGGGTGATTTTGAAACTTTGTCCTTTACATTCGCCCTGCTTTTGGATCTTGCGAGAGGGACGAAACTTGCCCCGGAAATGATTTCAGGCTGCACGGAAACCCCCTTATCATCTTCATCCTTCTGATCACACGCATCCTACAGAGCTAGCGAAGATGCCCTAGATCCGAAATACCTATGCAGCGACCCAGGTGGTTTTGACTTTTGTTAAATTTTCTTCTCTTTCAAGTTTGATAAGTGAATATTATTTCTATTATAATAAGATTTATTTATAATATTAATGTAGTAGCATTTGAGTTTACAAGTAATCTTGCATCAATCGAATATATAACTTGTAGTAAGTAGTGTTTTGAAGTTTCGAATGGATGAATGTTTTAAATTATTTTTATTTTACATGGGCATCATTACATGAAAGCAATTTTAGAAGTTTGTGTAGTTTTGTGCAGAGTTGAGTATCCCTGCACAAGTTATACGTACATTTATTTATCCCTGTGAAGTTTTGTGCAAGTTCAAGATTAGTGTTTACGCTCAACCTTGAATATCTACACCTTGCACACAACACAAGGGTTCCCCTTGTTCAGCTCGAAGGTGCTTGTGTAACCAAGTACTTACTCATATGTATCTTTATGTCACAATATGACATTGTGCGTAAATGCACATATTCTCCACACATAGGCTCTTTGTCTACAAAGGCATACCAATTTTGTACATCATCGCATAGGTACTCGTTTCACAACTCTTGTGCAACAATGAAGATTATTTCCACTAAAATGTCAAGTCTTCACTCGACAAATCACTCATGTTTTAAGCAACATTCCATCATAATGACATACAAAATGTATGTTGCTCGTGATACATTTGGATTGGAATAAAAAATAGTGAAGAGTAAGGGGCCTCCTATTGCATTCTCAAATTTGCAAAAGATTTTTTTTTTCAATTTTTTTATAAATTAGTCAAACTGTTCGTCATTTAGTTTTTTTTAATTAATTTACACGTATAATTTTTCTTATAAATAACCCCACTCTGTTGAAAATTATTAAAGT
This sequence comes from Torreya grandis, assembly GCA_037957365.1. Taxonomy (NCBI): domain Eukaryota; kingdom Viridiplantae; phylum Streptophyta; class Pinopsida; order Cupressales; family Taxaceae; genus Torreya; species Torreya grandis. Next base: position 1,634,777 of record JARHVA010000586.1, read on the forward strand.
TTGGTAATTTTACAAGTTAATGTTGTGTTAAAGGTGTGTGAAGATTGAGTTTGCTAACCAAAACTTTTATAATTTTACTTCAAAATCATAAACATTATTATAAAAAAAATATTTTGTAAATTATAATAATCACTTGGCAAACATTCGTCAATTTTCTATTAAATTTAAATTGGGATTAGAATGTGGCATATGTTTCAATATTTTACATAATATTTACTTGATATATACTTGAGACTTACCCGATTCTTACACGAGGATTACATGATACTTTTCTCTTAAATATCAAATTTAACTTATGGTGGATAAATTACATTTTTGTTGTTATTTTAAACCCAATACATATATTTATAATTATATTAATTTTATTCTAAGTTGTATTTAATATTTACTAGTCACTTCGCACAATTAGCATATCTTCACTCAAAACACTCACTTATCAGTGTGTGCAGATTAGAGTTGGTAAATGTCGTGAAATCTTATTTAAAAAAATATTATATTGATTATCAAATTTTTTTAATTTTGTGATCGCCGATTATCCCTTACCAAAAAAACATCATACACACTGCATTACATAAAATCATTTTTTGTTATCATTATTGTTTAGTGGTTGCTTAATGTAAGCACACTATCATTTGTGCTTTCTAGTCAGTTGATACAATTACATTGTCATATATGTTCATTGATAGGCCAATACAATTACACTGTCATTTATGTTAGTAGCCATATAATACAAAAAACACACCAAATTTATCTTTATGTTTGTCGGTTGACTAATACAAAAACACAAAATCTATTTTTCGTTCACTGACCGTGTTTTTTCATATTCCTTTTTTTGTAATAATTTTGATTTTTATTGGAAATATTTTTGTATTATTTGTGTATTTCATATTTAAATTTTCTTACTGTCGAGTTTAATTTATTTTATGTAATTGCTCTATAATGGAAAATTCTGCAAACCAACAAGCATTGATGCGAAGAAGAGGAAGACCTAAAGCTGATACAATTGTTCATATTCCCATATTCCCACAAAGAAATATTCTATTGGAATACACTCAATCTAGAGAAAAAAGAGTTGTTCCCTGTGGTGCTTGTGTTTCCCATTAACAAGAAAATAATGTTGATCAAAACAACTTGGTTAATAGTTTTAGAATTCCACTATCATCAACAAATTCCAATATAATAGTTGATAGTGTTCCTCAAGACTTTGATGCCAAGAAACCTTTAAATATGAATGATGTGAATTGCATTCAAGCCTTCCAAGAGCATACACTACAACCTCTTCACTCCAATAGAAGTACTAACGAAGGTTAGGTTCAAAAAGGCATACTGTTGAGCAACCTACCTTATATTTTTTTCAAACTCCCTTCATGGGAAAACATCAAACTCCATTCAACATGGAAGATCATCAAACTCCTTTCATGTTAGGATATCAAATTCCATTCAACATAGCATATCATCAAATCCCTCCATGACAGGGCATCAAAATCCATTCAACATGGTAGGGCATCAAATTCCTATCATGGTAGATCATCAAAATCCATTCAACATGGTAGGACATCAAAATCACTTTATGGCAAGTCATCAAATTACAAACATGGGTGTTTCTCTAAAGCAAGTTGGTTGTCAAATTTTATTTAAACAAGACATGGATAAAGATACGATCAATGCACATTTAGATGCAACAATTTTGTTCCACCTGTTATCAACCAAATTTGCACCTTTTGGAAGATAGTTCAAGCCTTCCAAATTTAGAATAACATGGAAATAATCCTAGGTTGTGGATGGCCTAAACTTGGATTGAATCTGTATGTTAAAGGGCTAGCTCCCCTTGATGAATAACATAGGCTCATAAACTACTCTCCCAACTTGCTAGGAAAAGAGAGAAACCTACTCTAATGGAGGTGATGCATCAAACTGATTTGACCAATACTAACTAGCTACAAATTCACTTCGAACATGAAACTAACCTGAACAAGACACTACTCCAAATTTGCCTTTCTACATCAACATTTCTCATGAAGGTTGTGAAAGATGTTTGGGCTAGGAGGACTAGTCAAGAGGTTATGAAATGACACTAATGAGAAGACAACTCACTCAAACTTTCACACTCCACTTAGACACTTCAAAAGACATGCAAATAAATTTCAAACTGAATATGCATGCAAGAAAAGGACAAACATGTCAAGGAAGCAAGGTTAGTCACTTGATAAGATCAACTAGTCACACAAACATATTGAAATCAGTCAAAGGAGGAGGTAAAATTGAAGTTTATCATTGATCAAAGGCTTGAAAATGGGTAGGGATTTGCCAAACCTAGGTGGAAGATACAAACATAGCTTATCAAGGTTGAATATATAGAGAAATGTGAGAGAAAAGAAGGGAGAAGAGCATAGGAGAGAGAATGACAAGTGTCCAAAAGAGAGTTACAACAAGAAAGGAGTTTGAGACATCTCTATAGGCCTTCAAGGACAACTATTGATTTGATCTCATGATGTATTTCAGGATGTGGTGATATATTCCTCTTGCATTCAATGGTTCATGTTCTTGAATGAGTTAGAACCTTGCCTTTACACCTAGTGGGAATCTCTTGCTTTGTCAACACTTCGGAATTTATTGAACTGATTGGAATATTTATAACTACCTTATAACTCCTCTTTGACAGCTTGCTCTGCTCTTTAAAGGTTCCTTTTGACACACCACATTATTCTCTTCTTAGGTGTCTTGAAGCCTATTTTGTCCTATTACGGTAATCTTGCTCAAATGGCTCAAAACTTGAGTTTGGATTTATAACTACGATTCTTATTCATTTATGGCATCTTCACATCATATCAGAGTTGAAACAAATCATTTGGAGTCATCAAACTCTCTCAAAAACTTTGTTTTGCATCAAAAGCTCTCATTTGGCCTCAAATCTTTGTAGCCCTAAAAACTTGTAAACCTTTTTGTGTAGGATAGTGTACAAATGATCCTATGAAAATAAGTATGGGGACCCATTAAGGCTTTAAAACTCCATAATAAATTTTAGATCCTGATAGTGAGTGTAAGTATGTTTATTTGCCCCTTTTCTCTTTGTAATTAGGCCTCCTTGCCTAAAAGATTTAATTTATGATCTAGACCTTTCCCACATGTGTGAAACTAATAACCAACATGTGATTCAATTTATCCAAGCTACAACCAAGCTCCATGCCAAATTTGAGGTCCTAAGACCCTATAGAAGTATGAGAAACATGAAATGGTTTCAAAACCTAGTCTCTTTTTAAGCCTATTTCAGATTGCCTTGAAAAGTTAGGTTTGTTTGAGCATATCCAGGGTGGATTATACATATTTGTGGGCTTGAATAGGTGGAATTCACTTGAAGTCACCTTCCCCAATAGTTTTCAAGTATCCAATTGTACAAAACCATGCAAAACACCTAAAAATCTTACAAAACAAGGCATTAAATATAGTCCATACAATTGCAAATACAAAAAAATTCATGGGGAGAACCTGCATGGAGTTGATAATGATGTCCAATAGGTTTCAGGGGCATTCCAAGTCATTTTATGTACTTTAGAGATCAATCTCTCACATTGGGTCTATACTAGGGTTTTAGGAGGGTTTAGACATGTTTTGGTTCTTAATGATTGTTCATAAAACCTAGGGCCTTAATTCCTAAACCAATTTCTATTAGAAAAGCCCATTCAACTTTCTCTAGGTGCCTATGTTCCCATGCATATCTTTCATATAGTTCCAAGTGCAAGAATTTGCTCTTTGGGTCTCAACTAGGGCATTAGAAAGGGGTTTGCATTATTAACCTTTATTCATACCTGTTAGAGACCCAATCCAAGAAATGATGATATGGGTTTTCAGTATGGGGACCTCATTACCATCTATAAAAACCATTTATTCCCATGAACAACATCAAGGTCATACTAGGTGAGAGAAGACTAGTCTTGAGTTGCAGTCTTGCACTAAGAGAGCTCGACGAGGTCTTCTAGGGCTAAATGCCATTTTCCTTGTTTTGCTTGTGAATACCTCTCTAGGGTTTGAGATAATATTTTTCAACTCCCATTGTCCTCATGTATTCATCATACCTTCATTAGACCATTTTTCACATGATTGTACTTGTAGGTCTGCCTGTGCTTGGTCTTAGTTTACCAAGACTGAACAGGGTTTTCAACATTTCCCCCCTTTCTCATGACTATGAGGACTGCATGGAGTCACATTATCATAGGATAAAATCTCCATACTAACTTACTTCCTTATACGTACCTTTATGTCTCAACTTACCAAGCATATGTCTTCACTTGACAAGGCAAATTTATGAGTATCATGTTGGTTGTGTCTATAGAGTTCAAGCAAATATGCCTTGACCAATCTCTTTGATCATTCTTTCAAGTCTCCTTTTGGTCTCAAATGGTCTCTACATCTTGTTCATTTTCTTGAGCTAAACTCCAATGTTCTTCATGTGCACTTTCCCTATTCTTTAAAACTTAAAACTAGCCTCATTCACTGAGACCAACCTATAGGTGGTCATTAGGTGTTTGAATGAATTTTGAGCTTCAAGGCCTTCAATAGAAACAACTGAGCAAAATAAAGATGTTGTTATAGTTTGAGAGTTTATAACTCCTCTTTTTGACACTTTCAAGACTTGCATCTTAAAAACCATACACCCTCCTTCTCATATCTGTACATATATAGCCGTAGGTGATCATTTTGGAGTCTTGACTGTGTTCAGGCTTAGAACTTGTCTACAAGTCATTAAATCACCTAGAAAATAGTGGATCTCAATGAATGATCTTTTCATTATTATACAAGCTTATTAGCCTTCATAACATTCATAGGCTTGAAACTTCTTATCCTCATACACAGGCCTATGTATGAATGCTAAGTCCGTAGACTCTTTTGGTGGTTTTGACATTAGCCATTTCAACCTTCTATGACTCTCATATGGCTTAGATGTCTTCACTAGTTTGTTCCTTCTCTCACTCTTATATGAAGTCATGCTTTAACACCTGTTATTCTTTTGATGGTAATTAGCCTTTTGTCCAAATGAGGACCTCTAGGTCTGTCAATTATAGGTCTGCCTTTTACTTGTATGGACTGGTAAGAACATATTTTTAAATCTTAACACTTGAAAATTATATCCACTCTTATCCTTTTATCATGTAATCTACATCCATAGTCTATAGATTTTGACTAAACACTATATAATCTCAAATCTCTCTTTTGTATGCACATGTCCATTCATGAGGTCAAATCATGTGCAAGGTTTGTGTATGAGAGTTGGAATCTATGCATTCATCATGCGCCTTTGATGATTGCAGTGGAATCTATCAAGGTCACATGGGTGTTTATAAGCCTACACCATATCTCTCCTTTACTAAAAAATCTTCAACATGAACCTAGACCCATGAATATTCATTTACAGGTCTACAAACCTATGGGTGAATGAGGCTTGTCTAAGTCTTTATTAAAGAGTGAATTTGAACTTCATGCTCTCTACCTTGGGATTCCGACATGTTCAATAGTGTTTGCTCATTACCATTCGTTTCTGATTGCCATTTAGGCCAATTTAAGAATCTACCTATAGGAAACTGTTTATGCACAAACCATGTTTCCAAAGAGCAAGACACTTGGTGTCTCTTGAAGGATCATCTACAAGGAGCTACTTCTCAAGGAGAGGGCACATGAATTGTGGAAGAGTGAATGATTTTTAGTGAATGATGAGGCACTTGGAAACTTTTGAGAGTGATAAATATTCAAATCAACCCCAAAAACTTGTAGCAGGATGATATGCTCCATACACTTGAAATACTTTTCTCCTTATTGCAGACACCTCATAAGGTTGAGTTGATTAATGAAACCAACATTTAAAGGAGTCATTTGATCTTTGAAAACATATCAAAAAGTCTATTCTCTTCCATCGAACTCTGAAGTGAAGAAATAGGATCAAAACTAGACCTTGCTTGAATGAGGAAGACATAATGACCTCCTTAAAATAGTAACGATTATTCATAAAGGAGAGGAGATGGATATAAAAACTAATTTCACAAAATTGAAGTTTACTACGACCCCTAACATTTCCCAAAATTTTAAATCCAAAATTTTCTCTCCTGATCGTACCATACATTTGAATTTTGTCTTTCTGAGGTTGTGAAGGTAGTGATGGAGGAGAGAGAGAGAGTTATTTGCATCTATGAGACGTAATACTTGATCCCAAGATTTATTTTGACCTAAATAATTTTAAAAGGCACTAATCTAACATTTTCCTCTGAAGACGAGTTCATTAAGTTCGTATAAGTACCTTAAAACTGCCTCTTAAGCGTTGAAATGCAATATTTTGACCATTTTTTGACTGTCTGACATATATGGAAGTTATGTAACCACTTCAATAACCTTTGCAAGTGTCTTTGATGTATTTTTGGAATTTTTGATCTTTGACACACGTTGGAGTTAATAAAAATCACCTTTTTCCTTATAAAATATTACCTTAATGTTCACAAGAGAACCTTAAACTCTCCAAAGAAGCATTAAATGTTTATACAAGTTGATAAAGAAAAAAATATGACTTTTAGGGGATCCTAATAACCTATGAAAACATTTTACCAATCCTTTCTCTCACCATGACATGACTAGGCTACTGCAAGACAAGAACAACCATTACCTTGATATTGTCAAATAAATCTTAAACTATGCTAACAAGGTTTTATAAAGATATTTTGAACACTACATAGGCATGAAGAAGCTTTGAAATAGGTTAGCAAGACATGAAAACCAAGTTTTTACCATAGGGGTTGATAATTTGACCTTGGTGATCAAAATTGGTGAACAAATGGATGATTCATAGGGGGTAGTATGCTTGCTATGCTAATTAGACCAATAACCTTATCCTTCCATGGGGTAATGGAGTCACTTACACTCAACTATAGACCTGATTAGATTTTGACCATGAAAAAACAAATTGATTTGGCCTTCAAACACACAAAATAAGGACAACACACACAAATAAAATAAATAAGACACACACATGTGCTAGCTTAGCACTTAGGGAACATAAAACACAACAAAGCAACTAACATACATAACTAACCTAGAAAAATTTCTTCCTCCTAGATCAAAGGGGAAGCTTATGAGATATTTTGCTTCATGAGATGAGGAATAACATGAGACAAATTACCTCTTAGACCTTTCTTTTGTTGTCTTCATCCTCTTCTTGAATGCCACTCCTCTTGGCATGCTCTCAAGTGAAATGATAGCTGCAAACTAGTCACCTATGAATATGAACTCATTATGTACTTCAATATCCTTCTCATGATGCTTGTTAGATGCAATCTCATCCAATGATACTCCCTCTATTCATACTTCTTGGGTCTCTATAGCATCTTTAGTGACCTTATATTTCTTATCATCTGTTGTAAGCTCATCAAGCTCTTCAAAGAGCTTTGCATATTCAATCTAAGTTTGATCATGATCCTCATTATCTTCAATGAATATGTCTTGCTCAATCTCTTCATGAGCATGATCAATAGGAAATGTACCTTTACAAAAATATTCAATATCTTGAAGAGATTCAAGGTATTACTACCAATCATCTTTTAGCTCCTCTTTAGTCAATATGAGCAAGACCAACTAGAAAATCATATTCATATTTCTTCTCAAGGGATATAGGGCTGTCAAGAGTTTCAAACCCTGCTATGTAATCGTGATGTGATTTTGATTCAGCTTCTTCAAGTTCATATTCCTGTCCATTGTGAACTCTGTCAACATCATTCATAACCTCAACTTGTTTGCTTAGAGATCCTTCAACATCAAGACCAACTGCAACCTCCATAAGATTAGATGAAATCAGATCTCCTTGTTGAAGCATACCCCCAAGACCATCTTTCAGAACCTCATCTTTGAAAATTGATTTGCATTTCTCTTCCCCAAGTGGATTACCAAGAGGATCTCCTCATCAAATTCACTTGAAGCATCTTCATCAGTTGTAAATACAACCCTTTCTTCTTCACTTACCTCCCATAGAACAGGTTCTTCCTCAAGAAGGGAAATAGTGGGGGGTGATGAACATGTTCATGAGTTTGAGAGGGGGTATGAAGTATGGTAGATGGCTTATGGATAGGCTTGGGAATTAAATATTCTTGTAAGAACTCTTGGATAAAAAGCAAGTTTAGTTGGGCTATGAGTGCCTCGTTCTTTTCATCAACCACCTCATCCTTCTCATAGTCTTTTTAAAGTTCATTCTCAGTTGCAAATTTATTTTCAACTTTCTCAACTAGGAGTACTCTCTTGTCTTGAATGCCTTCCTAGATAGACCTCAAAGATGGAAAAGATAAAGGTTCTTTGGGAGAGGGAAATGGATATTGAATAGGCACAAAGTCTTCTTTATTTTTAAACTCTAAATCTTGACTTGGTTCAAGTTTCTTCATTTTCAACTCCAATTGTTTAATTTGCTTGTCTATACTCTCTTAGAATAGCTTTTTTTGAAGGTGGTTAGTGAATTCATGAGGATAAGGATCATAATAACGCTGATATGGGATACAAGAGGGATCTTAAGGAGGGATGGGAGGGACTTGCATAAGTTCATATTCTTCCTTGACTTTAACTCACCAATCTATGCTTGTCTCACCTTGATTACTCCATGATTTCACCACTTGATTCTAGCTTGGAGTCTTGAAAGACTTATTGGGGGGTTCTTGAAGAACAGAAGTAGAATATTGATTCTAAAAAATAGGCTACTCAACAACAATCTCCACCTTCTTTTGAGTGCTCTCTTGGATTGATTTACAAGAAGGAAAAGTTTGAGGAATATATGAAGGACTTGGAGCACTTTGTAACTCACTTAAAATGGTCTCTTGGGGAAGAAAGAATGGCATATATAAGGGTGGAGGTGGTGTATATGAAGACACATGGGGATAATAGCATTGATCCTACTGTCCTTCATGAAATCTTAACTTATCTTCTATGCTTTGAATGAGACCACTTATATCCAACATTTCACTTGAGAGGCTTTGCCAATTTTCTCTCTTAATAGGTGCCCATTCTTATTTCATTAGTTGAAATTAATATTTCAAATTATGAATGAGATTACTAAGGACATATTGACCATATTCCCTTTCTATTTTAAGCCCTACCATATACCTTTGATATCCCAAGAGATTTTTCTTGAAACTTGAAATGGATTGATTTGAGAAGTGGCTATGTTGGCTAGGGACATCTTGAGCTTGAGAAGGCTGATCATATGCAACATCATAGTCATGTAAGGGGAATATAGGCTGATCATAGGATTGATATGAATCATAACAAGGTTGATATGGATCATAGTGAGGTTGATAAGGCTCATCATAAGATTGATAGGGAATACCATAGGCTTGAGATGACTCATCAACTTGTATGAAACTGAACTCTACTTCAAACTTAGCCATAACAACCTCATCAAGACAATGATTGGAATATAAGACTTACTTTGAACAAGTGACTAGGTTGTTAGAATCAGCTGGTTGATCTCAAAGTCACCATTGGAGTTTTGAATGCCTCCAAAAGCTGATATGTAGAAGAACAACGCCAACAACTCTTTCACTACTTTGGATCTTAGTCCCATCGAGTGTGCCAAAACTATTATCAATTAAATTTTCACCCTTTGGAAGGTAGTTCAAGCCTTCCAAATTTGGAATAACATGAAAATAAATATAGGATATGGGTGGTCTAAAATTGGATTGAATATCCAGGTTAAAGGGATAACTCCCCTTGATGAATCATTTAGGCTCACAAACTACTCTACCAACTTTATAGGAAAAAAGAGAGAAACCTACTCTAATGAAGGTGATGTACTAAACTAATTTAACCAATATCAACTAGATACAAATGTACTTCAAACATGAGACTAACCTGAACAAGACACTACTCCAAATCTGCATGTTTACATCAACATTTCTCATGAAGGTTGTGAAAGATGCTTGGACTAGGAGGAGTAGTCAAGAGCTCATGAAATGACACTAATGGGAAGACAACTCACTCAAATTTTCACACTACACTGAGACACTTCAAAAGACCTGAAAATAAGTTTTAAACTAAATATGCATGCAAGAAAATGACAAACGTGTCAAGGAAGCAAGGCGAGTCACTTAACAAGATCAACTAGTTACACACACACACATTGAAATCAATCAAAGGAGGAGGTAAAATACAAGTTTTTCATTGATCAAATGTTTGAAAATGGGTAGGGATTCACCATGTTAGAGTAGGGGTTTTATTATTTCCCATATTTATTTATTATGGGCTTTTTCTTCTTATTTAAAGTTTTTCTACTTTCGTGGATAAGCTTTCTTAGGTGTACTCGGAGTTACATTTTGACTAGATGAATAGAAAGTAACTCCCCTAACTGACTATTTTGAGTATGGGAGTTACTCTTCTATTATTGTCTCTCTGACCTCTTTTCTTATGAGGAGTTACTCATGCACTTCTATATGTACATCTCTCTTGGTGAGTTATTATTTAATGAAAGATTGGTTTTACTCTTATCTTGTTTATGTAGTATTCTCGTATTTGTGATTTCATTTTCTTGTAGCTATTGTTTTATGTACATGCTCGAATTGTGCCTATCAAAAACCTATGCATTCAATCGATTCAAATATTTTGGCATCCACTTTGGTAATGTATTAAAGTTACTCTGGCATTCAATTATCTAGTTTTTTTATTGCTATTAATTAATTTAAAATCTTGAGATTTGTTGTTTACAAATATAAGCTAGTTTTTATAATCTATTTGTGGGATTTTTTCATCTTTGGTGGAGTCATCTTTTTTGTATAACTAGTTCATCGGTAGACATTATCATAGTTTTTGTGGTTTCTTTGTGACTGTGTGTTTGGTGTGCCTTGATGCATTTTATACAAAAAAAAAACTACGTGCCTCCATACAACCTCAGGTCTAGTATCCTCTATTCAATATCGACATGTGTTTAGTTTCAGTTGCTTCTACATGTTTGACGTTAGTTTTGCATTTTTTTTTCCAGATGGCTCATAAATAAAACATTTTCACCTTTTGAGACTACTCTCATTTCACATGAGTTAGTCAAAAGGCATCACAAAAGACTCCTACTATTTCAAAGGCTTGAAAGTTTCTTCCAAAACAAGCTAAGTCTTCAAGTTTGCGCTAATGTTTTTAGCATGTTAATTTTTTTAATAGCTTGATTTAAAACAAGGGCAAATAGGCTACTTTTATTTTAATGCACAAGTAATGCATAAGAAGATTTGTCAAGTTTAACATTGTTAATGGATATTTTTTTAATTGGTTTTTATAAAATAATATTTTGTGAACAATATTTAAAAATAAAGTGTTATTCATTTTTTCACTTGTTCACATTGTACTTGCTTCGTTTGATGCATTATCGACTAAGTTAGACATCCTCTTTTGTTTGCAAAATCTCATCTTTTGACTCATTGCATTGATTGGTCAAGATGCACTATCAGTTGAGTTTGACATATTTTGAACATGCATTTACAACTTTTGGGGGGGTCACCATTTCATAGTTCAGGGGGAGTGTGTATTATGCCTTTCTGATCACTCTTTGTATTCTACTTGCACTTTCATTTTTATAACAACTTCAACTTGCACTACTACTACATCTCATTTCTGCACTAATGAATTCAAGTTCAATCAACCCACTAACTCCTTTTAACTATCATGAATGAAAAATTAAGATGACAATCATTCTAAGGAGTAAGGGTTTGTATAGGATAACCATGGGTAATGAAACTAAACCTAACATAGATGTAGAGATAGTTAAGTGGTATAATCATAGTGATGAAGCTTATGGGTCATTATGTCTGTCTATAACACTTGATCTCTTATTTCACTTAGAGCTTGTCAAATCATCTCATGATGTATGGACCATTATGGATAAACTATTTGGGGAGCAAGATGTGATGAGAGCTCATGAGCTTGATAATGAACTCATTAGTCTAAGTCCTTACAACTTTGACACCCTTTAGGATTTCTTTACTAAGTTCAAGTACTTGAGATTGCAATTGAAAGAATGTGGGATAAAGAAGTAAGATGACCAACTTGTTTTTTCTATACTCTCTAAACCAGGGCCTGATTATTCAGTATTTGTCTCTACTTTTCATGCCACTAAAAGTGCTTTAGGCACTACATGGAAAATGCCCTCTTTATATACTTTCATTTCTGACTTAACTAGGTAACAAGACAAGTTGATACAGATGGGCACATTAACGTCCACAAAACATCAGGCCCTAATTGCTGGGAATGGAAAAGCAAAGACTTGAAATAAAGAGAAAAAGAAGAATAAGGATCAAAAGAAGAAGACATAATCAACCTCTGCTAAAGCCAACATTGAAGCCTCCTCTTCCAATGGAAGACCTAAGAAAAATATGGTTAAGTGTGCCTACTATAAGAAAAATGAGCATGATGAAAGTAAATGCATGTAAAAGTAAATAGATCACTTAACTCATCTACTAAAGAATAACAACATATGTGTTCTTGAGTCCATCAAGCAAAATTCATCTACCCAAGATTCTACTAAGGCAAAAGGCGAGGGGAAAGAGAAAGAAAAGGGAAAGGATATTGTAGCAGTTGTAGCTTCAACATCTTCATGGATCATTGAATCGGGGGCTTCTCACTACATGAGATCTTCACTAGTTGAGTTTTCTTCTTTAAATCTTTGTAACATGTCTTCTATTAGTTTGGGTGACGATACTTCTGCACTTGTTATAGGGAGAGGGTCTATTGAAATGGAAGGAAGAACATTCAATAATGTTCTAAGCATCCCTTCCCTTTCAACCAATCTCCTATCAGTGTATTAAATCACTCATATTTGTAAAGGCATGAGAGTTGAGTTTTTACTAGATTTAGTTATCATCATGGAGTTACATAGTGATACTACAATGCTAGTGGGTAGGGAAGATTACCAAGCTAGGTTATACACCTTCTCACATTTTTACCTGATTCTTCTTTGACAACATTTTTGACTCATTCAGATGGAATCAACAAATTATGTCATGAGTGGTTTGACCACCTTAACTATTGCTACCTTGAACAACTTAGAAAAAATGACATGGTCATAAACTTGCCTTGAGTCCAATTCTCTAAGGGACTTTGTGAGGGGTGCTCTCTTAGAAAGCATCCCAAAGCAAAATTTGACAAAGACAAACTTGGAAGGCTTCAAAAGTATTGGATTTGGTACACAATGATGTATATGGGTCTTTTTTAGTCTATCTTTTACAAGGGCTAAGTGCATTATCACTTTCATTGATGATTTATTGAGATATACATGGGTCTACTTTCTTAAGCAAAAGTCTGAAGTGTTTAAAGATTTTCAAGACTTTAAGGCACTTGTTGAGAAATGATCCTAGAAATCCATTAAGGTTATTTGAATTGATAATGGAGATGAATATGTCAGCAACAAATTTGAGAAATTTTGCACCATAGAGGAGATTGATTTGTAGTGGATAACTACTTACAATCCTTCATAGAACAAAGTTGTAGAATGTAAGAACATGTCTTTAAAAGATATGACTAGCTGTATGTTTCACTCCAAGTCCTTGACACCTCTGTATTGGACCAAAGCCATTAATTGTGCTTTTTATATTCAAAACAAGGTTCCTTACAAAGCTTTAGAAGACATAACACCCTTTAAAGCTTGACATGAAAGGAAACTTGATGTTGAGCACCTTAGGGTTTTTGAGTCTCCAACTGTGGAACGTATAGCAAAGAAGATAGACAAATCAATAGAACCTCATTCGAAGCCTTACATATTTTTAGGTTATCTAAATGGTGTCAAGGGGTACCACCTTCTACATCCAACCATACATGAGTTTTTCATAGTGATAAGTGTTCACTTTCAAGAGAGTCCCACATAATCAACACTTGACACTTCTTCTCTTTCATTGGATTCATTGAGACTTGATGATTATTTTGCTGACTCGGATCATGCATTTTCCTAGTTTTGACAATGAGGGTAGTGCTAGGGAATCTTCTACATCCACCTCTAGTCATGTTTTAGAGGATGAGGAGTCAACATAGGGAGTATTCTACATCCACCTCTAGTCATGTTTTAGAGGATGAGGAGTCAACACCTGACTCACCCACATTTGGGCTCCTTTGGTCTAGGTAGACACTTTAGAGTGCAAACACTTGGGGTAAGGGATCCAAAAGATGATAGATAAACTTAGATATATTATCAAAGTGGTCCACATGCTTTCTTTGCTTTAGTTTTGGATCCACAGACATTATGAGAGGTTCTAGGCATACTTGAGTGGGATAGTGCTATGCAAGAAGAATATTTTTCCTTGATAAAAAATTACACTTGGCATTTGACTTCACTTCCTAAGGTACGGAAGATGGTTTGATGTAGGTGGATATATCGAACCACATTTGTAGCAAATGGGTCGATCGATAAGTATAAAACGCGATTAGTCACCAATGGTTTTTCATAGGTAGCCAACATTGGCTACTCTGAGACCTTTGCACCTATTGAAAAGATGACTTTAATTCGACTCACACTAGCTATATCCATAATACATGATTGGGATGTGCACCAAATAGATGTAAAGAGTGACTTTATTTAGGAGACCTTGATGATGAGATCTACATAGAACAACCATCTGGGTTTATTCAGGATTCATATTTAGTTTTCAGACTTAGGAGATCCATCTATGGACTCAAATAGGCTAGCCATCTCCAACTCCCTTTCTATTAGGATTCAAAATTGAGGCTCACTATTCTAAACCTTTGGTTGATGCCACTTGATATCAACAACTTATTGATAGCCTTATTTATCTTACTCATACCAGGCCTGTATTTCATATGTAGTGAGACTTTTATTTAGATTCATGCAATAACCACATGAGCTGCACTAAAAAACATCTAAGAGGATCTTGCACTACATTTAGGGCTCTTATAGATTCAGGATTCAATAAAGATTTAGCATAGAGGTTAACTCAGTTGGTTTTATAGATTCAGATTGGGCTGGTGATACTCAAAATCACAAGTCCACTTTAGGTTATAAATTTTTTGGGTTCTGGTACCATTAGTTGGTCTAGTAAGAAGCCTATTTTGGTACAATAGATGATGGTGGGCTACCTGAAACAAATGCCAAACTCAGATAGAATCTCTTGAAGCCAAATCTTCTTAGTAGTTGTGTTAATAGCTCTCATGTACTTTACCTCAATTGGTGATATAGAAATAACATTTTGCTTCTTACTAGACCAACTAATGGTACCAGAACCCAAAAAATTTATATTGTGATAACCAGAGTACCATACAAATATACAAGAATTTGGTTTAGCACCAACAGACCAAACACTTTGAGATTTAATGTATTTTATCCAGGAAAATATGTATGGTCAGGTCATAAACTTAAAATTTTGCTAGTCTTCAAAATAGGTTACAAATGTATTTACCAAACCCTTCACTGAGAGCAAGTTTATTCATCTACAAGATCTTCTTTGGGTGAAATTTATATTAGCAACAATATCATCTTTAAGGGGGCCTTCTAGCCTCTTCAATTCTTTTATGTTTCTTTTTTTTTGAGGAGAGTTTTTCCTACAGGTTTTCTCCTTTTTCTACTTTATGGGAGATTGCTTTGTATTGGGTACCTGATTAGGCCTAGTTGCCAGGACCTATTTCTCTCCTTTTACACTATCCACCTAAGCTGTGCTTATGAGGGGCTATTAGAGGATGTGTTTTCTTTTTTTTCATATTTATTTATTATGGTATTTTTATCCTTATTTGGAGTTTTCTTACTTTCACGGATAAGCTTGCTTAAGTGTACTTAGAGTTACATTTTGACCAGATGAATAGAAAGTAACTTCTTTGATCGACTATTTTGGGTATGGGAGTTATTCTTATATTATTGGCTCTTTGATCACATTTATTAAGAAGATTTAATCATACATTCTTATATGTACATCTCTCTTGGTAAGCTATTGTTCAATGAAAGATTAGTTTTGATCTTATCTTGTTTATGCAATATTCTCATATTTGTGATTTCATTTTCTTGTAGCTATTGTGTTGTGTACATGCTTGACTTGTGCCTATCAAAAACCTATGCATTTACTTGATCCAGAGATCTTGGCATCCACTCTGATATGCTATACCCAGGTGGAGGATACAAACATAGCCTATTAAGGCTAGATATATAAATAAATGTGAGAGAAAAGAAAGGAGCGGGGTGTAGAAGAGAGAGAATGACAAGTGTCCAAAAAGAGTTAAAAAAAGAAAGGAGTTTAGAATAAATCTACAGGAATTCAAGGACAAGTTTTGATATGATCTCATGATGTCTTTCAGGATATGGTGAGATATTAATCTTGCATTCAATGGTTCATGTTCTTGGAGAAGGAGTTATAACCTTGACTTGACATTTAGTGGGATTCTCTTGATTTGTCAACACTTAGGAATTTATTGAACTAATTATACTATTTGTAACTACCTCTGAACTCCTATTTGAAACCTTACTTTGCTCTCTGGATGTTCCTTTTGACACATCACATTATTCTCTTCTTAGGTATCTTGAAGCCTATTTTGTCCTACTATGCCAATCTAGCCCAAATGGATAAAAACTTGAGTTTGGATTCATAACTACAATTATTATCCATGGATGACATATTCACATCATATTAGACTTTCAACAACTCATTTAGAGTCATCAAACTCTCTCCAAGACTCCATTTTGCATCAAAATCTCTCATTTGGCCTCAAATCCTTGTAGCCCTAAAACATGTAAACCTCCTTGTGTAGGAGAATGTACATATGATATTAGAAAAATAAAGATATATTTAGTGTTGGCCCCAAATTTTGGTTAAGTGTTGTCCATTTTTGGCACAGGACCGACACGATGCAGAAGGACCATGGCATGTAATTGTGTAGGTGCAGAAGCACCGTGGCACGGAACCTACAGGATGCAAGAGGATAATGGCATGGAAAGACTAACACGAGATGACCCAATCAAAGGAGAATGATTCATAAGGAACCTAAGGACATAGGACTCAAAACAAAAACATAAGACTAGGGGAGCACATGAGAAGTAGGAGCAGTTAAAAGAACGATTCATATAGGTCACCCTGACCTTATCAATATGAAGTTTTGCACTAGCCCACAAGTAGAGGAACACATGGCAGTAAAGATCTAGCATAGAGAGAGGATATAGGGGGCACAGAGGCCTAGGTCTTCAAGAATAACTAGTTGTTGATCACCATGACTCTTAGTCTGTTGAGAGTTCACTGATGAATTATTCTTTTTATTAATGTTTGTAAACATTTGGTCAAGGCAAAACAAGTATAAATACCTATGTTGTAAAGTACTGTGGGGACATATTTTTACCTCTTTGATGTTGAAATGTAATATATAAAGTAGATGGTTTTCTCAAACTTCTTATGTTCATAATAAATTGTGTCATGTGAGTTAAGTAGAGTGATTAGACTTAATATGGATTCTATCTATGTTTGTTTTTCTAAGAATTAGCTTTAAACTACAAATAGAACTAATTTGCATAATTATAATAATCAATAGAACTCAAAGGATCAAAATAGTCTATCTCTGATTATATAGGGTATCTTATTAAAAACATGTTTAACATCAAGAATATGGTTAAGTATTGCAATGCAACAAAAACCTACAGGAACTGGTACCAAGTTGTGTGCTTCAAGTGAGCGCATAAGACTTAAATATTGCATGAAAGGGCTAGTGCACTAGCTTTTTGGGCTAGAATTCAGTGTCAGAGTTATATTTACCAAAGAAAACCCAACATTTTGGTTCTATTTTTGAGACAAATAGCACTTGTTGTTCAGATATGGAAAATGTTTGAGCATATTACTCTTGAGAATATAGAAGAATGGATTACCAATGTTGAAGATAACTTTGCAGTTCCTTACCTTGAACTAAGAATCTCTATACGACAGTGGGTAGAGCAGAACCTCTACAGTGCATTATATGAAACTTTCTTTACTGAGCTCCCAATTTATTTACACATTTGGTTATTAGCGTATGCATAAGAATGATTAAAGAATCTTGGAAGGAGACAATATTGGATGCTAGAGAAACAAAGAGATTTAGCATGACTTATAACATTGTGGATGAGAGTTGTTAACATTTGGTGGAGAGGAGTTCTGAATAACCACATTCTAGATTCTTCTGTAACTACATATTCATGTCTTGAAGAATCCAATTTCTAGTTCCTTCAAAAATTACATGCCCATTATATTAGGCTTTTTGCTTCTAAAATCAAGAAGTTATATGTTGATCTTGGACTTGAGACTATACCAATAGGGAGCTAAATCCTCCTATGCATGAGCCATGCATTTGGAAGGGGAGAAGAGGAGTTAGTAGAAGATTATGGGTTCAGAATGGTAGCCAATCAATGTGCATTGTAGAAACAAAAGTATGATGAAGCTCAATAGAGGATTATAGGAGTTAGCAGCATGGGAAGAGACTGAGAGAACTCAAAGAGTGCTATTAGGAGCTGCAAGGAAGTGGAAACGCATGAGGACCCCATCAATTTTGATTTGTGTCCTGTGCCACTTATATCATATGAAGGAGAAACTAGTTGGATGGTGGTAACTAAAGAACCACATCTCAACCAACCTGGATCCCCAACCATAGTGTGTGCTCATGCTCTTGAGTTAGATGAAGTATACATACACAACTCGGATATAGAAAATTTGGAATCAGATATTGAACCAGTAAGAGATACTAGAGCTGAGCCTTTTAACACTCATATAGACTTAATGCTTTCTTTCCCTCTTCAAGGGAAGCATATGGTGTACTTTGGAATGCTTGGTAAACCAAGCCTACAAAGATAGATTACAAGCCCTAATTTCACTAATCAACTAGTTACCATGCCCCATATCATGAACATTGCTACTGGAATTGGACTAAGTGGTGGCATAGGAGGTAGTGGACTTCCTCCTCAAGGGACTAGGGATGGAGGTTCCCAAAAACCACCCATTCAAGCATCTAAGTTGACTATGATATATTACGAAATGACATTTCACTTGACATAATGTAAGGGCATGGAAAATGCAACTGAGCATGTCTATAAATGCAAACTAATTTAGAGGGCATGAGGCATTACTTATTTTGAGTGAAAGGCCACCTAGTTTATAACAACACTTTTGGAACATGTGTATAAATGGTATCGAAAGTTTGACCCTTAACAAGTGGTGGTCAATTATGATCAACTTAAAACAACCTTTCTTTAGGAGTTTGACATTCTTGAATTTGAGTAACAAAGCATATCTATACTAAAGGACATAAAGCAAGGACTTACTAAAAATGTCCAAGAGTATGACACATGGTTTAAGATTTTATTATCTAAACTATCATTTGAGATTAAAAACTGATAAACATGCACAATGGTTTATGGGAGGATTGTTACTACCCTTCTGATAAATATTGTCTCAATGGACTTTCACTAGCCCATATGAGGCTTTAGAAGCTGCTCTCTATGCCGAGGTGATTGGAAGTATTGATACTGGGATCAGTACTTTCATGGAAGCCCAAATAGCTTCAATGGCATTGAAACTAGAGAAGTCAACAACTAATAATACACATGATATACGTAGTGGTGTTTGGTGTATAGAATATAAATCTGAAGGGCATAGACAGAGCAATTGCCCACGTAAGAACATCCACATGGTGCTTGAATAGACATGTGAAATCTATCATGAAGAACATGATGTATCTCTTGTCCTCTTCTATAGTGAGCTACACAAACTAAAGTGTTTGAATATTGCAAGATCTGTGATGCCTATACTCATGACGCTGACGACTGCCATTTGATTAGTGACATCATGAAGCATGAGTGTGCAACACATGTTCAACCTCTGTAGCCAATAATCAAATTAATGATGGATATTGTGGATGAGGAAGAGGAAGCAGATGAGGAGGTGGTAATTTCCCACCCAAGACATGTTATAAATGTGGATCTATGGACCACTACCAATGAGATTATCCAGAATACTCCATGTGTGCTTTCTATGAAAAGGACCACTGGTTGGAAGAGTGCCCTGACTTATATGTGGCTATCACCAAGGAGAAGAATGAAAAGGGTTCTAGTATGATTTTAATTGATAAACCACATTAGTGTACCCACTTAAGCATTCCTATAGTTTAATAGGTAAGCATTATCATTCACAGTGGGAGACAAACTTAATCTACCTCTAATCCTGTTGAGAAAGTATAATGTGAAGAACCGCGAGCAATAAAGTATCTTGATTCCCAATAGTAAAAGGATGTCCTCTAAGATACTATGGCACTAATATGACAACTTCAGGGAGAGATTCAGTTCCTAAGAGATAAATAAGTAATGCAACATGCTATTGTGCAAAGGGAAGATGAACCTCAAAATGTGGTGTGTGTTGACTTTTAGAAATTGTGTAAGTGCATGCTAGATGAGGATATTATCCCACAACTAAGCATTTGTATTAAGAATCAAGATTGAGTACTAAATGTGATTCACCCTCAAGTCACTAGGTAGAGTGAGGATCATCACCTAAATCATGCTCAGTGATAGGACACTCCTAGTTCCTCTGCTCCAAAAGATCGAGAAGTATTGGTTAAGCTACCATTGATGGATGGGTAATCGAGGACATACTAGTAGACACTGACAAATAATTAAATGTCCTCACCAAAGATGTGTGGTGCAAGATGGATAGTATAGCACTATAGCCTTCACCACATGTCTTGTTTATGGTAAATAAGACTTGTGTATTACCTATCAAGGTCCTCAAGAACATAATAATTGACATACTTGACATGCCTTTCAAGGCAAATTTTAAGGTTATGGAACTAGCTAAAGCTGATGATTACCTAATTCTATTGGGATGACCTTGGTGTTATGAGAATAATGTAGACTTGAGCTTCAAGAAGTGATACATTAATTTTGATAACACTGAAAGATCAAACACAAGGACCTCCTTACATAGAGCCTATCAATGTTGATGAAGACATAAACCACATATTTAATGTAACTACAAGGACTAATGAATAAAGAGGTCCTACTCCAGATGGCATTCTTCAATGGTCAGATAATTAGTCCCTTTTTGACACTACAAGTAATACATGTAATTGTTGGGCTCATGGTGACTACAACCTCATTGACAAAGTATGTAGTAACATCAATAGCAAGGAGAATGTGCCATGCCAGTTCAATAAATGACATAGGTTCATTTACCTTATCACTAGCCAAGTCATGAGAGGACCTATCATAGATACACCACTCGAAAGACTCAATGAGGATCCAAGGTTCCATGGGTAGATAGAAGTTTGAGACTTCATTCACGCTTTGAAGAGTTTAACCACACTGATGTAGATCATGTATGTTCTTTGGTCCATCTATTTGATGGCACAAATGCATGATGTGGTGAGCCCATTGCGAATGACTCCTCCAGTGGGATCATGTGTGCTCAACCTTACACCATTGGTTCCATCATGATAATAGAGTAAAGGGAATAGTTAGTTATAGAGGAGTACAAGCACATGAGCCCCACATAGAAACTTGTGAAATAATGTGGAGATATGAGGAATCATACTTACCATAATATTTATGGGTGCATGCATTCTATGGCACTTTATGCACTTAGGAAGGAACAAGGTACATTCATAAAGAATGACACATGGGTACCAGGTCCTAGCATTTACTGAAGGAGAACATGAACTTGGCACTGTCTTATTCTTCATCAAGGATGGATTTGTGCCTTACTCTCTAAGCCATGCATGAAGCAATTGTAGGTGACTCAAGTCCCATAGAATAATACCCGAGGAGTATCCATTAGGACCCTAAGGAACCCCTACACCTATTCAATGACCCATCGACATCCTTGGGTCCTGCACCCATACCAATTCTCGAGTAGGATCGATGTGAAGAAATTTGTTTAGGGAAAAAAAAGCTCATGTTACAAGTGGAAGAAGGTGAAGGATCCACTCCAATCAACCCATTGTCTAACCATTTACATGTTCTTATGGATGTTAGCACAAAAACTATTCAAGACACAGGTGCCGATATGAAAAACCCCTATAATGGACCTATTCAAATTGTTTAACACAACATTGGCATGGAACAAGAACCAAAGATGGTAATGATAGGAAACTATTGTATTGACATAGAGATTTCAATTTTTTTTGAATTGCTAAAAGAATACCAGTATGTCTTCCCATATAGCACTAGGAGTACATCAAAGAGGAAATTAATAGCATGATACATGCCAGAGTAATCACCCCTATTGATGAATCTAAATAGGTCAGTCATATGGTGATTAATATCAATAAGGATGGACACATCCGTATTTGCATAGACTATCAAGTGCTTAATGCATCTTGTGTAATTGATCCCTTCCCATCTCCATTCATAGAGGATATCCTTAAGGGTGTTGTTGGATGTGAGGTATATACCTTCACAAATGGCTTCTTAGGGTACCATCAAGTCCAAATAACTGAAGAAGACCAACTCAAGACAACATTCACCACCGAATGGGGATCCTTTGCATATACTATCATGCCTTTTGGGTTGAAAAATGACCTATTAGTGTTTTTATGAATAACAGTTGAAGCCTTTAAGAACTTCATCCACAAATTATTTCAAGTCTATTTGGACGATTGGACAGTTTACAATTTGGTCAAGGACCATTGTTCTAACCTAAGGCTTATGTTTGAACACTGTTGGGTCTTACAAATCTCATTGAAATTAAATAAGTTCCTGTTTGATACACCTTTTGGTGTGCTCTTAGGACATATTATTTGTAAGGAAGGACTGCTATTAGACTCGATCAAGATATGTGTTATTCTTTGCTTCTCAGCACCCAAGACTCAGCATGAGGTCTACGCCTTTTTGGGCCATGTGGGTTACTATAGAAAGCTCATCCATGGATATGCAAAGATTATCGTGCCCCTAGAGGAACTTATAAATCATATTGAGTATTTCATATGGACTTGCTCTTGTAAAGAGGCTTTTGAAACACTAAAGGAAAAGATGGTCACTGCTCCTATCCTCTAATTCCCTAATTGGACAAAACCATTCCATGTTGATGCATCTAGCATGGCCATTGGTGCAATCCTTGCATAACTAGGTGAAGGCCACCTAGATCATCCAATCTACTTTGCCAACATGTAACACCAACTAAAAGAAACTATACCACTACGGAGCGTGAAGCATTGTCAATGGTCTATGCTTTGCATCAATTCAGATAATACCTATTAGCTACTCATTTTATTTTCTATATAGATCATGAGGCTTTGATGTACCTTGTCAATAAACCTATACTACATGGATAGATCTGTTGTTGGATTGTGTTGTTGCAAGAGTTCTAATTCTCTGTTATGGTGAAACCTGAGAAAGCCAACTATGGACCTGACCATCTATCCCAGATAGAGAATGTAGAAACACCATGTGCCATAGAAGATGATCTACCTAATGTAAAAATCTTCCACATTACATAGGTACCTCAAGAGTTAGAAGACATTGCAACATTCTTGACCACTAGCTCCATGCCTGATTGTCTCACCTCTTAGGAAAAAAAGCAACTCGTGGTTCGTGCTGCACCATTTCAACTTATAGGAGGTGATATTTACAAAATGGGCCATGAGAAAGTTCTTTGATGTTGTGTAATACAAAATAAGTGACCAAAGGTACTCTATGAAGTTTATGAGGGTATTATAGGAGGACATTATGCTAGAAAGGCTTTTGTGTGAAAGGTTCTACTAGCTGGATTATGGTGGCCAACTCTTTTCTAAGATATTAAAGCATATGTTAGACAATAAAGCATATGTTAGACAATGTGATATATGTTAGTACATAGGAAAACCTAACTGAAGGGATGCCATGCCTATATGGCCCATTCCTTGTTAGTAACCCATTGAGAAGTGGTTTATTGATTTTATTGGTCCCATCACTCTAGCATGTTGACAAATAGGTTCTTGGTACATCATTGTAGCAACTAACTACCTTAAATGCTGTGATGAAGTTCCATTGATAAAGGATTGTACCATTGCTACTACTATGCAGTTCATCTATAAGAATATCATAACTTAGTTTGAATGTCCCTTGAGTTTTACCAATGATCACAAAACCCACTTTTTAAATGAAATAATTTGCATCTTGCTAGTTGAGTTCATGATCGCGCACCATAAAACAACACCATATCATCCATAAACTAATATAAAATTTGAGGCTTTCAACAAGATCCTAGGTACCACACTAACAAATATCTATAATGTTGGTTAAACTGATTGGGATGATATTGTGTCTACAGTACTATGGGCTTACCACACAACCTACAAGTGCCTAAACAAAAAAACACCATTCAACTTGGTGTATGGCAAAGAGGTAGTCCTAACAGTGAAATTTTTGGTACCATCTCTATGTATAGTGCGAGTAGGATAATTGGATAAAAATTCATCCTTGAAATCATGGATAGACATTTTAATACAACTAGATGAAGCTTGTTTCCTCACTCATTGGAGCCAGGATGTGGAAAATTGCAAGAAAAAGGCATGGCATGATCGCCATATAAAGAACAAAACATTTTCTCCAAGAATGAAGGTCTTGTTATATGATTCCAAGTTCGTGTGCCACTCTGGAAAGCTTCGAATCCATTGGGATGGTCTTTTTATAATTAATAACATTCGACCTACTGAAGCATGTCAGTTACAACTGGTGGATGGCCAGTTCCTTCTTGGGCACTATAATGGAAGCCAGTTCTGATCATATTTCACTTCTAAATAGCTAAAATATTTTAATCAATAGGGCTTGTTCCATTAGTTTAGGATTTCCTATTTTAAATAAAAGTGTTACCTTTGTTATGCGTATATTCTCTTTATGTAATTTACTTTCAAAGTTTTGGTTCTTTTCGTCGAGGACCATGACTCGTTTTAGTGTGGGTTAAGAAGTTATGTTTAGTAAGTAAAGTGCACAAGTTACCTAGGTGCATAGGGTTAGATAGGCATGCAAGGTATATGGGCACATAAGATTCTTAGGGCATGTAAACATCAAGTTTAAGCCTCATAAAATAGCCATTTAAATTCAAATTCTCTAAGATCAATGGTCAACATTTAATCATACCATGAAGATCTAATAGTGAGTGAGCGAGGACAATATTAGTGGGTCCTAAAAATCTAATGGAGCATGTTTAATCATGCATTGAAGATCAACGGTGAACATCAAGTCAAAAGTTAGAGGATCCTAAATTTGAATGCATCAGTGATCAGTGGCATGATCTTGGGAGAAGAATCCAGATCTAACAACACATAAATGAGCTTGAGTTAGTGGGTCTAGGTAGATCTATGGCTCACATTCACTCGTACAAAATAGATCCAATGGCAAGATCAAGGTCAAAAGGTCAGCAAATCTTGAAAACAAGTGAGAGGATGCTAAGTGTCATGATTATTGGAGCTATTAAATAAATCAAAGGTACGCATTTGAGTTGTGCAGAAGCAAATCAATGGTTTACATTCGATCTAGCAGAATTAGATCCAATGGTGCATGTTTGAGTGTGGGACATAGTTATCATATAATTTGAAGAAAGGCATGAGATGGGACATGCTATTAATGCAAAAAAATAGTTATGGCAAGAAATGGGCCAATGGTGTGATGCGATAAATACCGTTAAATACATTAATTGACAAAAGTGAGGATCCAAGCATGGTTATCGTTAAGGATCTGTATTAAATACATGAAGTGATGGGTGATGGGAAAGTGTTAAATGATGGAAAACCCCCCTTGAGCTTATAAATAGGCAAGTTAAACTCTTTTTACACTTTACCTTTGTGATTACTTTGAGATTAACAAAGCCAAAGGACAAATAATTAACAAAGTCGAGTCAAGTGAATCTAGAGCTGATAAAAGCAAATTCATTTCTACAACAACCTACACAGGGCATTGCAAAGTTGAGGATAGGTATTACAAGTTTGGTTTCATGAGAGAAACATAAGGTAATATCACAAGTTGTAGGTTGCAGGTTTTCCATTAGAGGGTGATCAAGCTCAAAAAGCCAAAGCAATCATCTGCAACCACATATTTTTTTGAACACATTAGATGGCCACATGTCAACCTGTGATCTCCAGAGGAAGAGGAGGTGAGTAGAGGAGATTGGGTTCCTATTAGGGAAGAAACACTAGAAGAACAAGTTTAACACACAAAGGAAGAAGAGGAAATTATGGTGTGCAAAGCAAAAAAGGCTCAATCATCCTTGGTGCAAAAGGCTCAAATGTCCCCACCACCATTTTTTTGACTAAAGAAATGCAATATCTATAATTAGTATTGTGCATGAAAAACTGGGCCTTCAAGGTTTCCACTTGCACCATCTTCAACTACAACCATCATCAACCTGGGAATGAGGTTGAGATTTAAAATGACTATTGGGTCAAGACCAAGAACACCAAGAACCAAGTGGTGTTCGATATTACGATCTTCAACCAACTGGACTCTACAGGGTTATTCTACCTTTTTAATTTACCATGCTTTGGTAAACCCATAGAGGCAGTCCAGTTCCTTCTCTTGCACATCCATGAGGACTACATATACTTCATTGGGTGTAATATGAAGATCACACTTGAGAGGATCAATAAGGTCATGGGATAAAAGACACTGATGACTTGGTAAACACTAAGGAGGTCTAAAAGATTGCCATAGTGATCATGTACCAAAAGTAGGGCCACACCATGCATATCAAGAACCTATAGGATCTTTCCCTATAGGTACTAGTGTAGATCATTATGGCCAATATCATGGGACTAATTAATGAAAAGAGGTCTATATGGTGCACCTCCATATTTCCCACCAAGTCATATTAGGGCTGAAGTACAACTAGGCTATGTACTTCACCCAAAATATTATTGAAGATATGGAGAGGACCCATTGGATGCCTAAGTACAGGTTCCCATGGGGGTATTCCTCCTCTTAATGGTTTTTTATGAGATAAATTTGTTGAACTATGCTTGGGAGCATTGAAGAGGGTATACCCTCCCACGCATAAGTCCCCTGCTGAATGTTACAAGGCATTCACTTGCCCCCAACACAGCAACCCCTTATACAAGGTCAAGATGAGGTACTAGTTTGAGGGGATGAAGGCAACATTCAAGAATGAGTGATGCATCCTAAAGGACTTACCCCCTTTGGTTGTGGAACAAGTGCAGTTTGTCATAAAGCAACACTTCTCCCTAACATGCATCATAATGAACCCTTCTAGAGAGATCTATGCATGGCTCAAGTTATCATATGCCTTCTCAACATAGTAGTTTTTAAACTCCATGAACCAAATTTATGATTCACAACCCATTATCCTAGAGGTTGAGAGAATAGACTTGGAGATTCACACTCTTCATAAATTATTTGTCTATCCAAGGAAAAAGGACTATATAAAAAAGAGGGAGATAAAATTGACTGACATCAAGGTCAGACAAACCATGGTGGGAGAACAAATTCATAACTTGTTCTACATGTTGTGCCCCTGAAGGGATCCAAAGGGAGGGGACCCTAAGGAAAAGCTTCCATCAATGCCACCCTTGAAGAAGAAGCAACTGGATCTTGGTGCCAACACAAGTGGAAAATAGGCACCACAAAAGAAGCAAAAGATGGCTCAAGCCCCTCCACCATGCCCATATCTTTCATTCCCATATCCACCTCGTTGTTCTGTATCTTTACCCCACACCTCTCCATCGCCATCATGACCTTCACCACCACACCCTTCTCCCCAGCCTTCTCCTCCACCTTCTCCACCTCCACCTCCACCTTCTCCTCCATCTCGACCATTTCCCCCTAAAGTAACTCCACCACCATCTCCCCTAAGGGATTATACTTCAGGGACTACATACTAACAAGACTTGAGGCCAGTGCCCATACAAGAAGTCCCTGTTATGCAGTTGGAAGCATCGAAATCCAATTCTGAGAAGACCCCCTCTTTAGTACAGGAGGAAAAGGCCACCTTTGATGACTCGCTGCTTGATGCTAAACCATTCTATGGTGAAAAAGAGGATGGTGAGGAATAAGAAATGAGTGAGATGGTTTCTAGTAGCCATGAGGAGGATGAACTAGAACATGACCCTAGTAAAGGGAATGGATTGGTCGAGACCATGAAAGAGCCAAACGATAATACAATTGGTGATACATGCGAGTGATATCAATTTGGCATCCTTGATAGGATGTTGTATCTTTGGCCACATTTCATTTCTAATGAATCAACCTTGGAAATAAGGAAACACGTGTCCTTCCTACTAGATATGTATAATGAGGAACACGAGTTCAAACTCCCCCAAGATAGCCTTTCCTTAGGATCAGATGCTCCAACACTGCCAAAACCACTGTGGGTGGATCCTTAAAATATCTCCCTTCTTCTAATAAGCATAGCCTTTTTAAAGCTAGCCATGGAGGTCACACACTATAATATTTTAGAAGATTATGATGCAATCATTATCAAGAGAAAAATGCCAAAATTGTGGGCTTGTATAAAAAAGAGGTTTCAAAATAACAAGTGTTCGCCAAGGAAGTGGCCACTTTGAAGCAACAGATCCAAGAGGCCACAAAGGCAAAAATAAGGGCCTTAAACCTCTATGAAGTAATTTTCAAAGAGGAATAGATGTTGGTAGATAGTGTACCTCTTGATGGGGATGCCATAATAAATTTAGAGACCTTGGTGAACCTTTTACTCAAATGCTAAAAAGAGCAACCCATGCCAAAAGATGAGGGATTGGATTTAGCAAAGTAGTTTACCATTGCAACTAAATTTGATAAGTGCACCCTAGAGAGGTTTGGGGAGGTTATCCCCATTTTGGATGGCACTTTTAGACTTTTGAGAGTGACAACAATTCAAATCAACCCCAAAAACTTACAAAAAGATGATATGCTCCATACACTTGAGATACTTTTCTCCTTGTTGTAGACACCTCATAAGGTTGAGTTGATTAATGAAACCAACATTTACAGGAGTCATTTTATCTCTAAAAACTTCTCACAAAATCCATTCTCCTCCATCAAACTATGAAGTGAAGAAACATGAGCAAGACCAAAGCCTGTTTAAATGAGCAAGACATAATGACCTCCTTGAAATATTAATTATTATTCATAAAATGATATGAGATGACTATTAAAACTAATTGCACAAAATTTAAGCTTACTAGGAGCCTTAACATTTCCCAAAATTTCATCGTCTAACTTTCTCTCTCTCCTGGGCATACCATGCATTTTAATTTTGCCTTTTTGAGCTTGTGAATGCAACGATGGAGGAAAGAGAGTTATTTGCATATATGAGACCTAAAAATTTATCCCAATATTTATTTTTACCTTAATAATATTAATGTACACTTATAAAACTTTTTCACTTGAAGATGTGTTCATTAAGTCCGTACAAGTGCCTGGAAACTACCTCTTAAGCATTGAAATTCAAGATTCTGACCATTTTCTGACTTGCTGACATATATGGCAGTTATGTAACTACTTAAATAAATTTTTACCTCTTAAGCATTGAAATTCAAGATTCTGACCATTTTCTGACTTGCTGACATATATGGCAGTTATGTAACTACTTAAATAAAAATTTAAAGTGTCTTGTATGTATTTTTTGTATTTATGATCTTTGACACACGTTGGAATTATTAAAAATAACCTTTTTCCTTATAAAACATTACCTTAAAAGTTCACAAAAGAATGTTAAACTTTCCAAAGAAGCATTGAATGTTTATACCGGTTGATGAAGTCAATAATATGAATTTGAGGGGTCCATAATAACCTATTAAAACATTTTAAAAACCCTTTCCTCACCATGACATGACTAGGCTAGTACAAGACAAGAACAACCATTACCTTAATATTGTTAAATAAACCTTAAACTATGCTAACAAGGTCTTATAAAGACCTTTTGAAGACTATAGAAGGCATGACGAAGATTTTAACTAGGTTATCAAGACATGACAACCAAGTTTTTACCTATAAGGGTTGACATTTTTACCTTGGGGGTCCAAATTGGTCAACACAACCTTCACTTCAAATTGAAAGGAATGAATCCAATGTCACAAAAAATAAACGATCAAAGAAATAATTTATAAACCTAAAAAAAGGTCATAATGGTATTATCATCAAATGGAAAATATAAAATAATTATTTAGGGACTTAGGGTCATGATTCTCTGAGAATTCTGTTGATGACATGGATGAAAATGACATTATTAGTGTAATAAGGTACTGCATAAGTAAGAATTATGATGAAAGGTCTACAATAGAAGACATGATTTTACACTTTAATAAATTATTGGAAAAAAATAAATTATTTTTTATGGATGAGATCTGTAGTGAGTATAAACCTCATAACTTAGCATTAATGTTTTTTGAATCAAGCATGTCACATAATACCTTGACATATTTAAAACACATTGACACTTATGGAGTGCTTCATTGGGTTAATTCAACCTCAGTTTTTGAAGAGATGAAGTTGTAGGCCAAAAAAGTGGATGAAAAGAATATGGCATTGGACCAAACAAATGGTGTTATATTGGGTGTTGAAGTTAAGGATGTAAATGCATATATATCTTTTATGGTTGAATCATATGTGATAAAAACTAGATCAAGAGTTGATGAAGTTGATTTAAAACTTGGTATTGATTCTCATGTCCATTATGATAAAGGCAATTAGGTGTGTGAGGTATTATTTGAGCTTCTGCAAGATAATGGTATGATGCCTTGAATAATCTTGGAAAAATTTGATTGTAAGGAGTAATATAAATAGGATTTATCCCATGATATTGATCCTGAAGACCTAAACAACACAATGAATCAATTATAGTTGCTTTGCCTAAGCAAGATTAAGAGGCATGATGAGTGGGTTGTCAATGTGTAATTTTAGGAATGCTACGATTACATAGCCACAAGAAGTCTAGTATGCAATAATAAAGTTTTAGTTATGGGGAATGAATTTAATCTATGGTGCACAATATTAAAGAAATACATGACAGGGTTACAAAGAAGCATGTTATAATTGATGGTAATAATTTCTAAACTCTTTCCAAGTTGTACTCAATGACACCAAAATTATTCCAAGTAAGTTATTGGATAGTACTTTTTAAAATTATTTTTTACCTTACAAAGCGTTGTCATTATTTTATCTTATTTTATTGATAATGCATTGCATAACTAGCATGAACCTAGCCCTAAGTCAGATCTAAGAAAATAATGGGAAGACTAGTTTGACAAGTGTATTGTAGACATCAACCATCATCAAGTGGCTATGAATTAACAATTATGAATAACTATATAATAATATAATCAATAACAGAAAAGTACCTTCCATGTCACACTATTTTTAATTTTACATAAAAATATATATCTAACACACAACCTGGATTGGAATTGTTTGTTATAAGCTATCATTTAAAGCTTAACCTGTGATGATGGCTAACCTTGTTTATTGTTCTCTCCATGCTGGATTTTAATTTTATGAAGATGTTTCACAAAGTTTAAAAGATAACACGATATTACGACAAGAAACATCCATCAAATAATCACAAGAAATATTAATTAATTATAATTTGGGATGAAATAGTAAAAATGGGCATTTCATGTAGGTTTTGGTAATTGTATCATTATAAAATTTGAGAATACACATATCTTAACTACGAACAATCAAATGGTTTGATTGTTGAAAACATTCTCATTCAACATGAAAACATTTTAAAGGTTTGTAATATTTATATTATTCTTATTAGGAATGATGTTTTTTGTATATTAATGACTTCACTTAGGAACTCATCCCTTGTTATTTTGAACTAGGTAATCAACAACCTTCTGGATGAACAAAAGTATATAAAGTTTTTGAGAAATACAAAAAACATCATTCTTTTTAGGAATGATGTTTTTTGTATATTAATGACTTCACTTAGGAACTCATCCCTTGTTATTTTTATCTAGGTAATCAACAGCTTTCCGGATGAACAAAAGTATATAAAGTTTTTTAGAATGTGATATTAATCTTATTAGGAATGATGCTTTTTTTATATTAATGACTTCACTTAGGAACTCATCCCTTGTTATTTTTAACTAGGTAATCAACAACCTTCCGGATGAACAAAAGTATATAAAGTTTTTGAGAAATACAAAAAACATCATTCTTTTTAGGAATGATGTTTTTTGTATATTAATGACTTCACTTAGGAACTCATCCCTTGTTATTTTTAACTAGGTAATCAACAGCCTTCCGGATGAACAAAAGTATATAAAGTTTTTAAGAATGTGATATTAATCTTATTAGGAATGATGATTTTTGTATATTAATGACTTCACTTAAGAACTCATCCCTTGTTATTTTTAACTAGGTAATCAACAGCCTTCTGGATGAATAAAAGTATATAAATTTTTTGAGAATGTGACACTATTATAGATATTTTCACATGTTGTAACTGTAACCATCTAAAGGAGATGATACTGCACTAATCAAATATGAGGAAATGTATGTAAACTGTTGGTTTGTTAGTTTTTTATGACTTATATTTTGTAGATAACATAGAATTGAATTGAATATTCATTCACATGATTGGAAACCTAGCCAATGAGTGGCTTTGGATATGTTATTCATGTTTGGATGAGGTCCCTTATATGCATGTTTAAGGAGCCCATGCCTTATAGATGAGTAAGTCAATTCATATTTTTTAGTGGGCTTAAGGAATGAGGTTATGGAGTGTAAACAAATGGAGATGAAAGATTTGAACACCAACTTTGGTGGATGAAGAGACATTCCTCTAGAGTATATAAACACATTTGATCATAATTAAATGTGTCTAGTTAATGAGATAAAAACATGATTATTCAAGTTGGTCATTAGATCAGAATGTATGTTTCAAATGATGGTGTTGAAGCTAAAATAATGAATTGAGTCTTTAATTCATGGGAAAAAAGGTTAAGAAAGTATTGAATAATGCACCAAAAAAATTATTTTCCAAGAGCAAGGCCTATAATAAAAATTAGTGAAGAAGCCCATATTGAAGAACACCATTTTGAAAATAAGCGTGAAATCAATAAGAACAAGGAGTATCAAAAGATAAAATTTATCCAAAACTTCAATCGATTGGTAATCTTTTAATCATATTTATTATTCAAAGTAAAATTTTGAAACATTTTATTGTTATTATTTATTTTAATTGTCTTTTTAGTTAACCACATTGTTATCATCTTAAAAATGATGAGAGAGATTGGTCAAACAAAAGACAATGAGGGAGTCATATCTACTGTTGATATATTGATACATAAATGGGGAATGCGATAGAGAAAAATAGTGGCATAACAACAAACCTAATTTAAATTAAATTGACACATGTTTCAAAGAGCATAAAAAGCAAGGGAGATCATAGAAAGACTCTATCAACCAACAAAAGAAAACCAAGAAAGGAAAAAGATACATCCAAAGCTAGGAATGAATCATTGTATGTTAAATGGTGACATCATTATCAAATTTTGACCAAGTACAAAGTCATGACTTCAATATGGAAGAATTATCAAGTGATTTAAAATTGACCACTATTTATATCTTCCTATGTTTATGTTTGTACGAGATGCACATTTGAAATAAAAAATAACAGTTATGATCTTACATACACACTTGCATATTAAAGTGATTACTAAAAACAACGTGCAACCTTGTTTTCACTTACATTAAGATCACATAAGTATAAATGCCAAAAAATACAATACAATCCATTAATCAAATAAAACTAAAATTAATAATCTAGAAACAACCACAAAATAAAGCATAAAAGATTTAAACATATAATTTTTACAATTATAATGAAATAATAATACAATAAAGATAAACATAATGCAATATAACAAATTAAATAATAAAATTCTAAT
The DNA here is from genome assembly GCA_037957365.1 of Torreya grandis. NCBI lineage: Eukaryota > Viridiplantae > Streptophyta > Pinopsida > Cupressales > Taxaceae > Torreya > Torreya grandis. The sequence continues at coordinate 1,668,590 of JARHVA010000586.1, forward strand.
TGAATTATTGAAATAACAATGCAATAAAGATAAACATGATGAAGCATAACAAAAAATTGTTACATAAGTTCATTGAAATAAAACATTAACTGGAAAGAAACGTATAAAAGTTATACAACATCAAATTTACAATTTGCAACCTTGTTTTCACTTAAGTTATGAGACTTCATTAAGATCACACAAATATAAATGTCAAAAACTAGAATACAATCCATTAGTCAAATAAAACTAAAATTAATAGTTTAGAAATAACCACAAAATAAAGCATAAAAGATTTAAACATATAATTTTTACTAGTATAATGAAATAACAATACAATAAAGATAAACATAATGCAATATAAAAAATTAAATAATAAAATTCTAATTGCAATATAAAAAAATAAATAATATAATTCTAATTGAATTAATTAAATACCAATGCAATAAAGATAAGCATTTGAAGCATAATAAAAAATTGTTACATAAGCTCATTGAAATAAAACTTTAGCTGGAAGGAAACATATAAAAGTTATATAACATCAAATTTACAACTAACAAGTATGATTCTAAGTAGACTGAATCCTACACACAACTAATAACATCATAAGCTAAAAACAAAAAAAGTTATTATACAACATCAACAAATATTTGACAATTAAAATCATTAGAAACATCACAACAACTAAAAATGTTTGACAATTAACAACTATTATTGATTCATTGAATCATGTTCACAAGTAACATCATTAGAAACATCACACGTATCTTGGCTTGATTCCTCTTTAATTTGTAGCACCTAATATTTTTAAAATTTTTTCTCAAATCCATAACACCATGAACTTGACGTGAATATTGTCTTGATCCTGCTTCTATTACTTTGGATGTTTCACATCGCTTGACTTTTGAACCCATATCATGCAAACCATGTGAATGTGCCCATTTACACATTTAGAAAATGCTACACATTTACTAAATCATAAATTTTCATTCTAATTGGTGCTGAAATATCAAATGTAGTATCATCAATATTATTATTTCCCTTCAATTATGAAATTTCCTCCTTTATTATGTTTAATGCATTGTTTTTGTAGTGCTAGGTTGTTTGTGAACTTATGAATTGAAACTGACAACTTGTCTACCAAAGCCTTGTTATATATGACATGGGAAATAACTTTGTTTAACAAACCAATATGTTCCTCAACCTTATTGTCCAATGCCTTATTTTTTATTTTTAAATTCTTAATATTTATCTTCAAGTCATCATTATTTTTATTCAAGTAAAATTTATCCTTCTTAGTTATATTTAGGTTCTTATGAATAACCAACACATAATTGTTGTAAGCCTTGGCTTATATATACAAAATTTTGATACACATGATTGAGTCATTCAATATTTTTTTGGGGGGCATAATTTAGTCATTTTTTCGTATAACATTGATAATAAACACTTTTTGTCATATTTTTGACCCCTCATATCTATGTTGTAGATCTTGAAGTCTTTCTGAACTTATTTCACTAGCAATACAAATAAAATCAACTAAAAAATATAAATGTTTTCCTTTCCATATTCATGAATGTTGTTATGAACAACAAGTTTCAATCTCAATACATTGTTAACCATATATTTTTATAAATTTTATAATCTAAGCTAAGGTTGACATCAATGTTTGCATTTTAAGGCTCATGTGACTTAATGAAATGTTTTATCTCACTAGTGTTCTTGTTTCTAATTATTAGTAGCGTTTAGTTCCTATAAATCATGTCATTCAATAGTCTCTAAATCAATGACCTATTTCCCTCTAGATTAAATTACATACGACTCTTTTTTTAGTAAATACTCATCTTTGTTTTGTGTGCATTATTTGGGTATGACATTTACATCATTTGGAACAATAATAAATTAAAAGCCACTATAAACATCATAAGGTTTTCTAACAAATAGACTCCTACACTCATATCAACTCATAGTTTCTGTCAGAGGACTCCTACAACGTCTGTGACTAGGACCTAATTCTCTAAAGGAACACAAAAAATTTGTTAGAAAATATACTTCTAGTTCATCATAAAAATAACTCAATTCAATAACTTCTGGTCCTTTACAACAACATCATCTTCATTATCTGAATATGCATCTTATAATACTAAATTTATAATTTTTTTTTAAAGAAATTTTCTTCCATGCCATATAAAGGGTTCTTGAAATGAAATTTCACCTTCATTCACAACAATATTCTTATTTACTAATCTAATAGTTCTTTGTTCAATTTCTTTTCAACTGTTCAAATGTAAGTATACTAACATTTTATATTAGCTGGAATAAGGAAAGATGTTTGGAGTTTTATCTCTCCATCAAATTATATTGAAGCACATAGTTTAAAACCATTGCATAATTTGAACAAGTAAATATCTCATATCCATAGTGATAAAATTTAATTAATTGTTGAATGAATCTATTACAGACATACGATGCCCAGTTAAATTTCCCACCTTTCATAAATTTCACAACACATTCAATTATACATATTAAGATTTTTGTATTTTTTATGTGAAAAATAATCTAGAAAGAACAAATTTATAAATTGATTTTCCATAAAAAATTTCAATTTATCAATATTAAGTCTCTTGTCTTTATTTATTTCATACGTAAATCGGTAAAAAAATTTACAATTAAAATTTACCTATTTAAAGCACTCACAAAGAGCTCTAAAACATCTTTACCTTGATTAGGTAAACCAGATTCTTGACTAAACAAGTTTAGGATAAGTTCCAAAGTAATATCTTCATATTTGATTGTGGCATGATCTGAAAAGTAATTTTCAGCCATCAACTTTATCTGGTCATTATCCAAGATGTGGACCAACATGTGTATCATTTGGGAAACCCCAACATTAGACAAAGTCAAAAGTATGCAATATTTATTCATGTTTTGGAAATATGAAGAATAAGACTGAAACATATAATAATCCTGCCATTTTTAAGTTATTGGTCACTTGGTATCCTAATGAGGGTCAACAATGATGAAGATTTGTAGGTTTTACAGTTTTTTATCAATTTATTCCTTCATGAATTACTTCAAAATTTACCTCTTATTTGGTGGCCTATAGCCACCCCTAGATCCTTTTGAGGTAATTTATTCAATCTGACTGTCAATCTACTATAATGGATTATTTTAATGTGACTACTACTTTCTTCAACATGACTAATATAATGGATTATTTACTTACTATTGGGTTTTTCTTTACTTCTTCCTTCTAGTGATAGGGGTGATCTAGTCCTTAACAATATATACCTTCCACTAAGTGTTAAAACTAAATGATGGTGACCTAGCTAAATATTTTTTCATAGAAATTAACATCATTGATTAAATTTTTATTGTGAGAAAGAATTGGGAGGTGGTCATCTGACGTGGGATGAGTTAAAACACATGAGTACTATGAATATTCATAAATGTAAAATTATATTTATAAATATTTCACTTACATTCGTTATAGGCTAGTAGGCTAATGTACCTGATCACAACATATATTTTCCTACTAGTGAATACTATTTGTATTCATTAGTGAGTACATGTTGTGATATAATTCATTATGCTTACATATTTACATCTTGCATTATGTATTCAACTATAGGTGAATATGTATAGTATTCACTAGTAGGTGAATACATGTGATATGATACATTAATGTATCAGCTTATAACAGACATAAGTAAAATCACTATGAAAGTAATTTTATATTTATGAGTGACCATTATACTTGTGTGTTTTAATTCATTATAAATATTCACTCAATGATGATAATTTGGTAGGTGGTCATGTGACTTGATATGAATTAAAAAAAATGAGTATTATGAGCATTCATAAATATAAAATTACTTTTACAATGATATCACTTATCTTCACTATAGGCCAATAGTTTAATGCATCATATCACATGACATGTATATGCCTACTGGATAATACTATTCATATTCACTAGCAGGTGAATACATGTTGTGATCTAATACATTATGATTACATATTTATGGCTTACATTTTGTATTAGGCTACCAAAAAATACTATATTATTCTTCGGTAGGCTAATAAATAATGCATGAGATCAAAACATATATTACCCTATCAATAAGTATTTATAAACCAATAAGATAATAAGTAATGTAACTTATTCATATGTAAGCCTAATGTATTTGATCACATGTATTCCCTTACCAACTAATATGTATAGGTAGGTAGGCTAATGCATATTTCAAGCCATAAATTCTATTTATAAGCATCATTAATACTATCCAACCAATGAATATAATAATATAAAGTGAAAATTATACAATATCTAAAGTAAATCACATATTAATCTTCCTTTGCACTTGGAGATACTATAAAATAATGATGAGAAATTAGGTAAATGTTATGTTTTTATGAGTCATAAATTAGCCTAAGTTTATTGTGTAGACAAACTAGCCAATCAAGATTAATGTTTGGTTTGAAATAATGGGAAAAGGAAAGGGGAAGAATTTGTAGGTGGATGAAAGTTCACTAGTGATGTTGATGAATGAACTGAGATTTGGGAAAAGAAAAAGAGGGATACCACCAATTATAAGGAAGAATACAGTAGGACACTAATTCATAGTTATAAATAATTGAAGAATACATTAATTAAAGTTGGTTTATATGAATTCTACATGATGGTTGTGGATGCCAATGAAAATGAGGTGCACCAATTTGTAGAAAACTATTTTCCCATTAGAAAAGAAGACCTTGTAGATGGAAAGACAATGGTGAATTAAGTTAGCATTTAGTGTTTGTAGACAACATTGTTGAAACTAAATTTTTTTATCCAATAATAAGACCATATATGCATAAAATTTAAGAGGGTTAGGAACAATCAATCTAGTCAGGTATTTTTTGAGATGTTTTATACCAAGGAAGAAGTAGAAGGAATAACACCAACTTAAGGCTATTTTAGTGAAAATATTACCTCTCCATGGTGCGAGACTACTGATATGATAATAAGATATGTTTTTTAAAATAAAAATCTTGGTGTATTTTATACAAATTTCATTTTAGTACTAGGTATTATTATAAAAAACATTTCTAAATTTAATTATACATATTATTTAGACATAAAAATAATTGCGAAGGAATATAAAAATGGTTATTGTGAGGAGATGATACACTTTTGTGTTATGTAAATTTTAATAGATAATGAAAAAATAAAAAATAGGGAATGTTCAAATGAAAACCTTGAAGAAGTAGCTAACATATTGATTGGTCTTAGGGTGAATAAGGATTTGAAAGTGGAAAACTTCTCTCTTAAGGAATGTATAGAAGAAAAAGACACTATGATAGGAAACATACAATAAAAACTAATTTAATTTGAAGAAAATACTATCAAATTTCAAGAACAAGTGAAATTACAGGGAGAAGACAGTTCTTCTCTCAAGAATTTTATAAAACCAAAGAAAATTCATGTCAAAAGGTTGAAATCTAGACACGATAATAAATTGAATGAGTTGAAACAAAATGTGAAGGTATTAGAACATAATCTCATTGAATTAAACAATTTAAAGATTCAACAAGAAGAAATTATTGGACTTTTTAAACAAACCATAAAATACAAAAACATGAAAATAACGAAGTTGGAGGAAAATTTAACTTATATGGCTAATGATCTAATATAGGAAGGCATATGAAAAAATTATTAAGTATTAAAAAATCAGACATGGAATTGAATAATAATGAATCAATGACATATAAGGATGATCTACTTAGATAAAAAGACCAAAAGATAGATGAATTGTAATGATCTATTATAGAAAATAACAAAAAGATAGAAAAGTTGGAACAATAAAGTCAATAAAGTGATGTGGTGATAAAGCAAATGTTGAACACTTTATAAGGTTCATCCATTGAGATTAATAGATGTGATTATCAAGTGAAACATTTATATATAGAAAATGATGATTTAATAGCAAAAGAAAGAGATGGTGGAAAAGTTAAAAAAAATGGAACTAACAGAAAAGAATCTTGATGAGCATGCAATGGGGGGGGTTGCACTATAGTGAAGAAATCCATACAATGTAAGGTCAACATATTATGATATTAGGGGCATTATTAACACACTAACAGGAGAACTATTGAATGATAGACATTTATCACTCTAAATATTATATTTTATATAATATTCTCAAGCTATTGGTAATCATTGTGTCAATGTTGATTTAGGGTTACCTAATTTAAGAATTTAATAATGATATGATGTACTCTAATATTTGAAAACATGGCATAACACTCTATCTTTCATCTACATAGAGGAGTAGAATTGTTTGAAATTATAATAACTTTTTATTTGAATGCAATTTCATTTTTTCAATGTTAAATAAATATACTTACAAAATCGATATCAATTAACTTATTTGTAGAATCAATAATAATAATAATAATAATAATAATAATAATAATAATAATAATAATAATAATAATAAATTTCAATAGAAAAGGAAGTCAACAAATCTTGAAGACAAAGCATTATATTTTATAAAATAGAGATTTTGATTTTGCTTTATAGATGCGTTCTAACATCTCCACAAGCTATAAAAGGTTATAACAAATTAAATAACTTAACAATGGAAAAAGAAAAATGTTGAGCTCTATTTATTGCCAAAAATAATTTAGAACAAAAAGCTATGTATGGATTAGTTTGGTATTAAATATTTTCATTACAACTATAAATGTGGGGACATCAGTCCTCATGATTAGTGCATAATGACTATAGGATGGGTCAAATTGATGCACATCCCAATAAAAATACACAATAAAACTAGGTTGAAAACTCTTATGAATATTTTAAAATCTAAATGTTGGTCCCACATACCACTTTTGAGGATTTGGGTCTAATTAGTGAAAAATGAAGCTACATAAAATCCATCAGGGAACATTTTCGATGCATGGAAAATTGATTCCTTCGAAATTTAATAACCTTCCAAAGTGAATTTTAGTGAATCATTACACTTAAAAATACTAGATGACACAAAATGCATAACGATAAACTTATATGTAACCATGAAACTTTCATATGAACATGGTATTTCCATAAAAAAATCATGTGAATCATATTGTTGAAACTAAGGTGTTTCATTTTTTTTGATAAAAGATAAATATTGTGATGGTGCACTCAATGTGGTTGAAATAATAGGAGGCATGAAGGTAATGCATTATGCATACCATTTAGGCAGTTAATCCAGTGGTGACAACATCATCACCTTTGATTTATAAAAGCCAAAAAATTGTATGATTTCATCAATGATAGAGAAAAAGTGAAAAAATAATGTTTCCATAATATGGTTGGTTGGACCCCACATTCTAATATAGATAATGATAAAAAAATAGAAAAACTTTATGCACTAATAAATAATGCACATAAAATTAAATAATTCATTGATAAGAAGATTACATCAAACTCAATCATAAATAAAAAATTGTGAATAAAAAAATGAAATACACTATAAAATAAATATAATATTATATCATCAATGATTTTAGTCAACATCATTAACCATTTTTAATGTAAAACACCTCTCGTGGATGCAAATTAACATCCTAAGATTTTTTTTGACTTTTACTAATGACATCCTTGCAACTCTTAAAAATTATTATCGAACCAAATGTTTATCTAGTGGAAACTTTTGATAAAAACTAAAAAATTATATGAGAAATGGAATGCTTGATAATTATTCTTTAGATAAACCAAGTAATGTTTTACAATAATTGTATATATACATGCCTAATTTGATGGTAAAATAAAATGGATTTGAGCTTGGTATCACAAGTCCCTCTAAACAAATGAATTTATTCTTATCAATTTTGAAAAATAAACCTACTCTCTCTTATGGGGGAACATCTAAATTGGATCCCATGTAATACCCTTAATTAATCCAACATTTTTATCTATTTTGTCATCAAATTTTTCCAAATTAGTTAAATTAATCATATATTTGATTTCACAATATGAGGATGGTGTAACATAAGATTTTCCTATTCATCTACGTAAACCATATGTATTGAAAATATTTTGTGTATACTCTATATCCATGGATCATTCATACTAAGGACGTAAAAGTTAAGATCATCCTCAGAATGATATAATTGTGTCAACTCAAGGTTTCATATGTGAGTCTCATGAATAACTCTTTTGGGATCCAACATGCCCCATTTGTCCAAGTTGAAAATGGGGACCCTCTTTTTTGCTTTGGAATCTAATATTATATTTCAAGGAGTCCATTGTGGTTGTTTATCTAATTCACATCTAGGTTGCATTAAGCTAAAAATCTAAATGTGCGTGAATTTACTAAGTCTTAGTCTATTTTATTTGCTAGTGTTTTGAAATACATTTTAAGCTTCTTTTTAGACTATTTTACCTTAGGCTTATGCAAATTATCTTACTATTTTAGAGTTTTTATGGCCTCTTTTCCTGAGTAATTCAATCTATTTCTAATTTTGTTTGAGTCAAAATGGCTAAAAATTTATAAGGTTTAATTTTTAACTTAGTCACTTTCATATAAACGATTAAATTGAATTTTGGATCAAGCAAAATGGCTAAGTCTGGGCACTGCTTCATTCTATAATTAGCGATTTTTTAGCTTTTGCCTTAGCCATTTACTTTCAAATTTATTATCTGTTGGCTTTTAAATTGAACACTGCCAATTGGGATCTTTTACTCTTTTCCCATAGGTACCCAATGCTTTTCTTATTCCATGTGATTACCTTTCAAGGCTCTCAACAACTCTAACCCATCTAAAAAATCATTTTGACACCTAGTCAATTTCACACTTTTGCCTAAAGCCATGTGTCACATTTTCACTCAGCCAAACTTAGTCAATTTTCAAGAGTTTGTCTGATGGGTCTTCATGTCAATAAATATCTATGTGAATGAGTGAGTGGGATGACACTACTCAATGAAATCCTATTGTTATGCTATCTCATAAATATTTGTATTAGTGCAAAGCTTTTAGGCTAGCAGGTTGGCAAGATGATGCCTTCTGGCATCATCTTGATGTTTCTCTATTAAGGGATATTTTTATAGAGCATAAAGATTTAGGGCTAGTATGTTGGTGAGATTATGCCACATGGAATCATCCTACTAAACCACTCTCCCAAATGTTTTCTTACAACCCATAAATGATGTCATAGCCTTAAGCAAGCAGGTGAGTAATATGATGCCATATGGTGAAATCCCATTGCCTTGATATCTCAGGGTGGTACATGCAACTTTAAAGTCTAGCCAAGCTCTATGTCAGAAATATTGTATTACATGGCATGATATCAATGTGTTGTAACTGAAAAAATCAACATAACATAGAGGCCTAGGTTAAGCAGTGGGAGAGTGAGAAAGATCCATGTGGTAGAATTGTCAAAATTTTCTAGAAGTTGGGAACTAATCTATGAGTGCCATATGGATTTTTCATCCCTCCTATCAGAGTTATCAGTCTCTCAACCAGAGCCTAGGGAGAGAAAGGATAGGTAACATGGCCATGAAGTAAACAAAATCAAATGGTAGAGCTAAATCCTATAGATGACAATAAAAAGTCACGTGTTAATAACCCTAACAAAATAAAGGACATGTTAGTAGTGCAACCAATAAGTCATAAGCATAAAATTATTAGCCCGTATGGCCATCAAAACTATCAAAGGCCCAAAATAGACTGTACATTCAATTTGATTTACATAATCAAGTTGTAGATCAATTGAATCATCAATAAGACAAGAATAATTAACATGGTGTGTGTTGTGGGAATATGTGAAGAGCATAAAAGACAAACCTATCCTTAAAGAGGCATGTCAATTATTTGCATAGAAACATGGTCGACTAGAAGTCCTAATGCAATCCCAATTACTCCCTTATTCCTAGTAAATGAACACTAATATAGAATTGCTTTGAAATCTAAGGTACGAGGTTGCTACAAGTATCTTCATAATGTTTATTCAATCCATTCTAGAATGTAACAAATTTATGGAGAAGCCAAGTGATGGAGAGAGAAGACATTGGCATTGGGAGAAATCAAATAACTGCATAGAGATTCATGGAGATAAGATTTAGAGAAGACATTCAAATACAAGTTACTTTTAGAAGAAGGAGAATGTCATATTTGAACTAACTACAATAATGACAAGTTGATTGGATTAGATTTTATAGCTAAGGGTAGCCTTGGAATTATAGTTTTAAATTTAATTCCTTGGAATTATAGTTTTAAATTTAATTTTGTCAATTGACTAGAGCTGAATGTAATTAATATTAATGTCTTAGCTGGGTATATTTAAGTTGAGATTTTGCCTATATTAAAAAAGGGAAAAAGGGGACATTCTGAGTGGTGAAATTATACTAGAATTAGCCTGGAGTGCACCAACCATTCTTTCACTGTTAGTTTCCTAATTTTCTTACTTAAAGAGGCCAATTGTAATAGACACCCTATTAGATGTTAAATACATAGCTTGAGTTATTGTTTAGTCTATTTATATCATTTTAATTAATTTAAGTCTTCGTGTCTTAGATTTTTGCTTGTCATTAAGTGCTAAAAACTATAAACAAGATTTGTTTGCATCAAGATAGTCTCAGTTTAATTGTGCAATAATTGATTAAATTAGTTTGTTAGAGTTATTATTATTTTATCTAAGCTTTTACATACACATGGTGTGCAATAGATAAAAGTTGTGAGTTCTCTTTTATTTTGAATATCTTAGTAGATGAATGACTATCTTATATATGTATGTGAATGCCTGAATTAGATTGTGCTCATAGCTAGTTTTATTCACTCTATAATGCCTAAATTTGCTTATCAAGGAGCTATATTATGACCAATGTGTGTAATAACTACAATTGATTGACCTAATTATCAATAGGTTGGATGAACCAATGGTGTTCACAAGGTCCCCTTAGGATCTTGCCTAGAGTGTGTCTTGAGTTCGTGCAACAAATGGATTAGGCACATAGTGGTATAATTGTGTCCAAGTCTATTCATAGTTCAAAGTAATCTAATGGCTTATGTGATCGAATATAACCCATTATTTTCTTCCCTAATCTCTCTCTCTTATTTTTCATTTTGATGACACCTTTCCCTTAGTGTAAGATTGAAATGAAACTAAATGTATGGATTCATTAGTTTAATTAAGCAAGAATCAAACTCAGATAAATAGTTATCAATCACTAAGTGTGAGCTTCTAGTGGAATAGTTCATATCTTTGCCCATGCTATGTTTATTTGGTGAAATCTTGGCCCTTGGATTGCCAATAGGTCCAAAAAATAAGGGGAATTCATCCTAATGGGTTTGATCTCTAGGTACTTATTTCAAAATGTTTAATCCAATGAGCATCTTTTGAGGGTGAGTCACTTGATGAGACCAACACTTTATGATGCTATAAAGAGGACCTAGATTAGAATATTTTAGGATTACCATTGATTTCAAACATATTACCCTTCCCTTTATGCTTATCCCAACCCATTTCTTGCTTAAAACATAAACCAACACTTTATGACACTAAAAGGAGGGCCTAGATCTTAATATTTCAAGCTTACCCTTGATTGCAAACTTGTCACCCTCTCCTTTATGCTTCTCCCAATCCATTGCCTACTTAAAATACACCAAAACTTTTTGGCACTAGAAGAAGGTATTTTTTTCATAATTGTTATTTAGTTGTTAATTGTTTGTTTAAGAGTAATATAGACCACACTACAAGGATCCCTAGGTCTAGAACTTCTCTAAGATGGCTTGGCTCACCGAGTCAGTCATTAGCATTTTGGGACCTCAACATCCTTTACCTGAGGATCCCTTTGATTCCATCTCCATGTTTGAAAATGGATGTCTAGATGAAATTGAGGAGCATAATTTATCCTATAGATGGGCTATGCACATGTTGGGAATATAGTTTGAGGATGTTACTTTTAGGATATTTCCTTTCACTTTAAAGGGAGAGGCCCATGTCTTGTACCTCAAAATGACACCCAAGTCCATCACCAACAATAAAAGCCTTAAACTTTAATTTTTTTTTCATGTTATAATCCCAACAAAGTCCTCATCCTCTCTCAAGAGTGTCTTACTTGAGTTGAAGCAAGCCAAACACACCATCCTTACTATGGCAGAAGCCCTCCCATTTGAGTTACCTAACCATGAGCTTGTTAATCATCCAAATGATGAAAATATTAAAGTGAAAAAACTTATCCTTGCCATGAAATAAGAAGTCCTATAGTTGCAAGAATAATTAAAATGGAAACAAGAGGAAGAATCTAATATTTGCCAATAGGAGTTCTTTGGTCTTGAATGCCTACATTCAACAAGCTAAATAAAGAAAGTGATGATATTAGTATAGAGATATTTAATATAGAAGAGAATGACATCATCTTATAGCTACAAAGAAATATAAAAAACATCCTTTATTATATTCCCCAAGTCTTTCACCATTAAAAACTACCAAACTACTTATGCCCAATAACCCAGTTAGTAAACCTCAGGTAAATAGGCTCCCTGATTATGATTGGTCAAACCATGAAGTATGACATTCTTGTTCTAATAGTGGTTTGAAATATAATGAACATAATGTAATATTCTCCTTTGATCATATGGAATCTAATTTTGAAGATGATGAAGGTGGTTATTTAGAATATATGTATACTAACTTGTTCGAGCTATTTGAGAAAGAAGAGTGGTCAAAAGAACACCATGAGTTAGATGAGTCAAAAATAAGAGATGCAATGGATGTTGTTGTTTCAACTAGCCCATATTCTCTATAATGTATAATTGATGAGCCCATAAATTTTATGGTCGTGAAAATTAAGATTCAGGTAAAAGAGTTTCTTGTTTATGATTAACAAGTTGATGAGGTAATATTTTATGAACACAAGGATTATTTTATAAATTACATGATAAAATACTCTCTTGATGCAAATGTTTGTAATTATAAGTTTATTTTTTGAAACCACGACCAATTTGAGCATCTGACTATAGGAGATAATCTGTTGGGGAATCAATGGTCACAACTTGATTTGAAATTAATGAAGGAAAGCAATGCCCTAGATAAGGTTGTAGATTTAGCTTCCGGTTGGGAGGTTTTGAATCCTCCAACCGATGATAAATAAGAAGAACATCCTCTTAAAATTTAGCATGCTTATAATCAAGCTGCTTATATTCAATATGAGTTGCATGTAGAGGAAGAACACAACTTTAAAGAATCAAAATCTCTTTGTGATGGTAAGACACATGGCTTTCCCCGAGTAGGTAATGATGTATCAGATGGTAGGTACGAGGATGATACTTAGGTGTTTGATTAAAAATCTAAAGTGTTTCCTCACATGGATATGGGTGATAGTGTTGATTATTTTAACTCTAGTAACCTCAGGGGCTGCTTATATCTCAATTTGAGGGTGTTTATGTTCTATGAATGGGATGCCATTAAGTGTTCTAGTTTACTTTCTAAATTATATTTTAAAATATGCTCATGCATGTATTTTATTATTGAGTTATCTCACTTTAATTATCAGTCAGTTTCTAAGCTTCATGAAAAACTAATCTATCAAGTTGTATGATTGACAAAGAGCTTCAGTTTATATGGAATCCAACTGATGGTGAACAATTTGACCCAGTTCCACCTTGGAGAACTTGGGAACTTTAGGCAGAGTAGTATTTATGGCTATAATCTAGCAAATGTATAGTCTATAGATCCCTAGTTTTTTAGAATAGTTTTCTTGTTATTTGTCTTTTGCTTCATGTCTTTCCTTTCCTAGGTTAGTTTTACTTTCTTGATCTTGTTTTGTTGTTGGTTATGGTGTTTAACATTTGGTAAGGATGTATTGACCTCTTGTGACTTAATGAAAACCAATCTTTAAATCTTGTAGACTAAGTTATTTTAACAAGTCTATATGTGTTAATTATCCCATTTCATGTTGGTGGCCAATCTCAAAAGGTAACAAGAAGGAAATAATCTATTAAGATGGGATATCCTTGTGTATAACTTCAAGATAAGGGTGTTTGATTCTACCAATTGGTAATTGATGCTTGAGAGTGTTGTCTTAGCATGATGAGTTTGGACTATGGATAAGAAGAATGGGAAGAAGTATAGAGCAAACCTATTCCTGATGCATTATCAAAATTATGGTCTATGATCTTTAACAGAGCATGGGGATGAATAGAAACATGGATTATTCTATTCCACACCTTCTAATTACACTTAAAATCACATATTAAAGAAAAATGAAGACAATGAATTCATGTAGGTTTGTTGAGTAGTCATGAGTTATCTAAGATCATGATTTGACCCATGGTTTGGTTTTTAAACCCTTAGGGGCAAGGCTCTACAAAATACCTAAAAAAATGAATCTAAAAACTAAGTCCTAAAGCTTTCCTCATATAGGGGTGATATGTGAAATTCCATTGCATGCTTTCTGACTTAGATGGAAGTGGAACAATGTCTTGGAAGGAGCCAAAATAAACTCTATTAGGGCTATGGATGCCTAGATGACAATAGAGTAATGCTCATGCCACTTCCCCTCTAAGCCAATTAACCTCAATTCTCCTCTTATAGACTTAGATTTATCATAAAAATATGATGGATTCCATTTGGATTTAGAAGAAGGCAATAACTAAATAATCACTATACACACACACTGAAGGTATGGATAGGAGATGAACTTAGTATGTCCCATGCTGCAGCATGTTTTATCACTTTCATGTTTTAATTTTAAATCAATAATTATGTTTGGTTTATGCCCTTGTTTTAGGTCTAAAGATTCATGTTCTAGGTCCTGATTGCTAAGCATCACTCTCCCCACAGAGGTCACCATTTGTTGGAATCTAACAAGCCCCATTTTTCGAGCTGAAAATGGGGATCCTCTTTTTGCTTTAGAGTCTGATCTTATACTTCAAAGAGTCCATTATGGTTAATTTTCTAATTTTCATCTAGACTGAATTAATCTAAAAATATAAATTTGCATGAATCTACTGAGTCTTAGTCTATTTTATTTGCTAGGGTTTTGAAATACATTTTATAGATTCCTTTTAAACTATTTTGCCTTAGGTTTATGAAAATTATCTAACTATTTCCAAGTTTTTATGGCCTCTTTTCCTAAGCAATTAAGTCCATTTCTACTTTTATTTGAGTTAAAATCTCAAAATGTTTATAAAGTTTACTTTTCAACTTAGTCGCTTTCATATAAATGATTAAATTGACTTTTGAATCAAGCAAAATGGTTGTTTGGGCACTGATTCATTCTATACTTAGTCATTTTTCAGCTTTTGCCTTGGCCATTTGATATCAAAATTCTTAGTCATTGGCTTTTAAATTAAAGATTGCTGATTGGGATCTTTTAATCTTTGCTCATAGGCACCTAACACTTTTATTATCCCACATGAAGACCTTTCGTGGCTCCCACCAACCCATTTGAATTTTTTTTTCGAAACTTAGTCAATTTTACACTTTTACCTAAAGCCACATGTCATATTTCTACTCAAACTAACATAGTTAATTTTCAAGAGTTTACTTGATGGGTCTATACATTAGCAAAGCTCCAGGTGAGTGGGATGATGCCACATGATAAAATACTACATTTATACTATCTTGGATATGTCTATACTAGTGCAAAGCCTTTACACTAATGGGTTGTCAAGATGATTCTACATGGAATAATCCCAATGCTCTGCTATTCATGGATGTTCGTACAGAGTGCAAAGCATCTAAGTTAGTAGGTTAGTGAGATGATGCCACATGGAATCATCCTACTAACTCACTCTCTTGAATGCTTTTATACAACATAGAAATGATGTTAGATCCCCAAACAAGCAGGTGATAAAGATGATGCCACGTGGAGAAATATTGATACCCCACTATTTTCGAGGTGTTCTGTGCAACTTTGAAGCCTAGCCGAGCTCTGGGTGAGAAAGATTACATTACGTGGCATAATCTTGCTATGTTGTGGATAAAATGGTTAGCATAACATAGAGGCCTAAGATAAATAATGAGAGAGTGAGAAATATCCATGTGGAAAAATCATCATAATTTGCTAGAGGTTAGGAACCAATCATTGAGTACCATGTGGATCTATTAACCCTTCTATTAGTGCTATTAGTATACTAGTTTGCCAAAGCTCAGGGAGAGTGAGGAGAGGCTGCATGGCCATGAAGTAAAAAAAAAAACAAATGGTAGAGTTAAATCCTATAGATAATGATAAGAATCTTTATGGCAAGTACCTCATCCAAACAAAATACATGATGTTAGTGTAGCCAACAAGGCATGCGTATAAAATTGATGACCTGTCTAGCCATCAAAACCATCAAAGGCCTAGAATAGACTATGCATTTAGTCTAATTTGTAGAATAAAATCATAGATCAACTAAATCATGAATAAGATGGGAATAATGAGCATGGTATGTGCAGTGGGATTATGGAAAGAACATAAAAGACAAACACAACCTTAAAGAGGCATAACAATCATTTGCATAGAAGAATGGGTGAGTGGTAGTCCCAATGCAATCCTAAATTCTCCTTTGTGATTAGTAAATGAATACCAATCTAGAGCTAATTCAAAATCCAATCTAGGAGGTTACTACAAATATCTTCATAATGATCATTCATCCATTCAAGAACATGAAAAGTTTTGGAGAAGCTAAGTGGTGGGGAGAGAAGACATTGACATTGGGAGAAATCAAATAATTGCATATATCTTCACAGAGACAAGAGCTGGAGAAGACATTCAATTGTAAATTGCTTAGGAAGAAGGATAATATCATGTCTAAACTAACTGCAGTAATGATAAGCTAATTGGACCAAATTTTAAAGCTAAAGTTAGCCTTGAAATCACAGTTTTAATTATGATTTTCCAACTACTTGAAGCTAAATGCAATTTATGTCAATGGCTTAGTTTAGGTCTATTTAAGCTAAGCTTTTTCTTGTATTAAAAAAGAGATAAATGGGTCATTTTGAGTGGTGAATATTTGTTGAAATTAAATTGGAGTGTACCAGCCATTCTTTCACTATTAATTTCCCTATTTGCTTACCTGAAGAGGCCAATTGTAATAGACACCCTGTTAGATAATGAATACATAGCTTGAGTTATTGTTTAGTCCATTTTCAATGTTATGTTTGATTTAAGTCTTCTTGTCTTATATTTTTGCTTGTCATTAAGTGCTAAAAATTGTAAATGAGATTTGGTTGAATTAAGATAGTTTTAGTTTAATTGTGCAATAAATGATTAAATCAGTGTATTAGAGTTATCTTATTTTATCTAAGCTTTTACAAAACCATGGCGTGTAATAGTTTAAATTTTTTAGTTTTGATTTATTTTGAATAGCTTATCAAATGAATGACTATCTTATATATGTATGTGAATGCCTGAATTAGATTATGCTCATAACTAGTTTTATTCACTCTATAATGCCTAACTTTGCTTATCAAGGAGCTATCTTATGACCAATATGTGTAATATCTACAGGTCATTGACATACTTATCAATAGGTTGGATGAACCAATGATGTTCATAATGTCACCTTAGGATCTTGCCTAGAGAGTGTCTTGAGTTTATGCAACAACTAGATCAAGCACATAGTGGTACAACTATGGCCAAGTCTATTCACAGATCAAAGTACTTTGATGGATTTTGTGATTGAAGACAACCCATTTATTTTCTTCACTACTCTCTCTCTCCTTTTTTTTTTCCTGTAGCATGGATTTCAAAGAGGATCAATTCAAACATTAGTCATGAAAACTCACAAAAAAATGAATAAGAATTGACAATCTAAGGCAACTTATTCATGTAGAGTTTGCAAATGATAGTAAGAAACAAATGAAAGAAAGTAATAAAAATTTACCTTCCCAAGTAGTTCTACCATCTAAGAGTGGCTCCAAGTGTGTTCTCCCCTTGATTTATAGCTCTAGTATTTGTCAACAATGGCTTCTTTTCTCCTCCATTGCCTCAAGAACTCTATACAAAACCTAGGCTCATGATATAAATTATCTATTTTTCTTATCAATTGAAGCTAAACCAAATTCAAATAACAAAATAATCAAAACAAAAATGACTTGAGATATTTTAGCATTATAAGTTTAGACATTAGAAAATTATACTCTATAGTTTCAAGTGTCGAAACACCCCTAGACCCCCTAGAAACCAACCTTGACCTTTCAAATGTAAACTAAACGTACGTCAAACTAACCCACCTTGACCAAACTTTACCTTTTACCCTCGACCATCGACAACCACCCTAACCATCGATGATTAGGCCTGACCATCTATGGTTAGGTTTCCATTGCCTGAACATTAAGCACCCACTTCAACTACAACTTACTTTTCTATAATTAGCTTGCCTGATTCACTCGTAGATCAATGCACATCAAATTTAAAATTAAAAAAGTTAAACCTATTGTTAAACCTATACTTTCACCTCTACCATTTCCTATTAAAGAGAGAGGAGTAGGAGGTGAAAAGGGGTCCACAACTATCAAGAGATTCTTGTATCAGAGTTCCTTTTGTAGGCCATTTCTTTCATTGACCTAATGAATCAATCAATACAACAAAGATATAGAGTGTTTTCATCAAATGACCAATATTCAAGTACCGTTACTTTTCCTAAATTAATTTAGACTCCATTAATGAGTTTATTAGCTAATCCACCTTAACCATCTTATATATTAACAACCATCAAGTTAAGTATCTACTTTCAATCATTTAGTTACTTTGTTTTTATTTCACAATCAACCCAACCCCAACCCATCTCTCATAATTCCATTTTATAACATCATCAAATCAGACCTTTTTGAACTCACCAAAACCCATAATAACCATCGACGATCACCTTGACCATCAACAGTCTATCCCTAACCATCGATGGTCACCCCAACCATCGATAGTCATTATGTGACAAAATAACAACAAGCAAATTCTAGCCCCCAGACCTCAACCAAATACAAATTTATTCTTTTCTCCTTGATCATATATATTTGCCCTATTTTCTAGACCATACCTACTTCATTTAGCATTAGTATTAATCTATTTGTTACTATAATTAATGAAATTGATCTTCTTGTATTACATTTTAATATCTTCTATTGATTATGTGAGTACTTTATCATTGAGAACTTGATTGTTTAAAGGTGTGGATTGACAGCATCCAAAGAGGCTCATGATTCTTGGATCTAGCTAGCTAGGCAATCCACACTACTATTTAACTAATAAACCATTTATTTGAGTGATTTATTATCTACAAAGCATTCCTCTTAAGCCAAAGAGGATTATCTAGAATCATCTAGATCAATGTGCACATAACCAACAAGTTTTTCTATCATACCCTTCTCAAGTTTCTTTTCTCTTTCTTTCAAGAACATACGTAAAATTTCTTTGAAACATTATGGCACGCCTGGAGGGATCCTTGAGTATTTTCTTAGGGTTCATAGTTGCATATAGGTCCTTCTTCTTCTTATCTTTATGTTCATACAATGAAATCAAAATTTCACTTTGGGATTAAAACTGACTACATCCATTATCTGCTTGCTTATTTTAGCTCACATACCTTAACTAAAGCAAAGTAATCAACCATAGTTTCACCCTTATCATACACACAAGACCAAACCACTTACACCTGATCAAATATCAAATAATTGACATAAGGCCCATCTGGGATTTCATCACCTAGCAGTCACCTTTCCCAACCATCCTACTTGGATTTTATCACCAAGGGGAGAACCAACTCAACTCTTTGTTTGAGTATAAACTCTATAAATTGGTATATATTAGCTAAGCACTCAACACCCTTATCATTGTGGTGTGTGAAGTGAGGGGATAGGCCCCAATACCAAGCCATTTATTAATTTCTAATATAGATCCTTTTGAGAGCCTCAAACACATGAAACCAACCATATATTTCTTATCAAGTACCTATTCTATAAACCAAAGTAGAGTCACACAATTTCCTAAAAGCTTAAGGCATACGCCAAAAGAGAGCCTAAAAATAACTTTAGGATTTAATGTGTGTTTTATTTCCTTGGTCATTTATTTTATTCTCTGTGTTTGAGTTTTATTTCCACCTTATTTTGTATGGTTCTAACTTAATAATAATGAAAGAACCAAACAAAACATGATCCATCACTAAACTATCCAACCTCTTCTAGCTCATTATCCATGAAGTACATCTCAAATATAGAGAGTTCTCATTCTTCAAGAAGTCCCAATTTCCCTTGGATATTTACCAAAGGAGATATAGAATTCACTACCTTCTTAGATAACAATCCTATGGCCCTTCAACATTACCTCAGCACCATGTCTTACCATACCCCTATTTTAGTTCCACTTGTAGACCCACCTTATAGCATGCCATACCAGCTTATTTGTGACACTTCTATTGCCATAGGTACCACCTAATCATTAACCACCCAAACATCTTCATCTTAAAATAATCCCTTTAATACCACTATGTAAAACCAACCTACCCAACCTACCAACACCCTTATGCCTTCCACCCCCACCAACAACTCCTATACCCTAGGAGAAACCCAACCATTAACCACCTATAGTCCACTCATCATTGGAATGCCCACTACTAGCATTACCAACCTTCCTTCAATTATCCCCAATTCACTAGTCATTACTCCACTTCAAAACCTTATGGTATCTATACCTTATACCTTACCACCAATCAGTACCAAACTCACTACCTATCCTTTGCCTAAAATCCTAACCATATATTCTACCCGACCTATCCTAATCCTTCACCAAGTGCCCATTGCACCAAATCTAGGTCACATCTCTAACCCACAAGGGAAGGTACCTCTACCTACTACACAACCATCTACGCCCACCTACATCTACATAACATCTACCTAACCACTTGTGTCTATATATCAATACGTGGCATCCACCCAACCACCTATGTCCACATACTAATATGTGGTGGCCTCTCAACCTCCTACCAACTATCAACATGTTACCCAACCACCAAAACAATATGCACCTTAAAATTTTTTAGGTACACAACCCCAAATAGATATAATAAAAATGCTAATGGATAAAATGGCCACTTGAGAGTCATCCATTTTTGGAGCTCATAACATTCTATCATATGACTAGATTTGCAATGAACCCATTCACCCATTTGTCCCTACCAACCCTATCCTCCTTAGTGGTAACTTCCCAAGTTTTTTAAATTTTAAAGGAGGAACCCCAACAACACCTGAGGGCATTTAGACATTCATTCTATTTGATTGCCTACAATGATGTTCTCCTTATTCATATCTTCCTCATGTCTTTATCTGGTCTAGCACTAGATTGGTAAGTGCTATAAAAAAACACTCTCTCTTTTATTTCACCCATCTAGCTCAAACATTCTTAGATCAATTTTCAATACACATCTCTAAGAAAGTTTCCATCATGAACCTTTACTATATCCAATAATTTGATGATGAATTTGTTGCTAATTTCGTAGCTCACTGGAGAATCATGATAAATAAATTTTATTTCTCCTTACCACAACCCTAGATAATCAAAATTTTCACTCAACGTGTGCCAAACACATTTCTTCTACATTACATGTTCAAAGCCTTAGGAATTTTGATGAAGCTTTTACCATAACATGAAAACTAAAAAATAGAGCCATCGATGAAGGAAAGATAAAATTGAGAAACAAAAACTCTACCTTCAAATCAAATGAGGCCTCCTCCTCTAAACCAAACAATCAATCCAACAACAACACCAAGAGTAAAGGAACCAAAAATGCCATTCTCAAGACCACTCCTCTACCCATCATCAACCAACCTAACTCTTCTAACTCCTCCAATCAAAACACCAGGAATCAAAGCTACAATGCCCAAAAATAATTTATCCCACTTTGGGAGTCATATGATTTGGTCTTGGAATTTTTTTTAAAGGATAATATCATAAAACTTCCCCCAATCAAACCTACATAATAATTTGATTCTTATCATCCTGTACCTTCTTGGTATAAGGAAAACAAGTTATGTGCCTTCCACTATGTCATTGGACAAGATGTTAGTAGGCGCAACACCTTTAAGAATGTTGTCCAAAGTCTCATTGACAAAGGAGAACTTGTTGATGGATAACCCCATTGCAACCCAAAACCAGTCACTTGACATATTTAGGCAACCCTTCCCTAACAATGCTTCTTCTGCTAACAATGAAAACAAAGTAAAATTCTCCCATAATCATGAGGCCCACACTATCAATATGGTTCTTAATGAACTCATTGTTGATGAAACTATTGACCAAATCACCTCTTCTCCTACTCCACTTATTTAGGTAGTAGAGTCACCCACCTCTCCTTTGGTATGCACATTAAAGGAGGTGATCATCACCTCTTCTCCTACTCCACTTATTTAGGTAGTATAGTCACCCACCTCTCCTTTGGTATGCACATCAGAGGAGACAACTATCACCTATTCTCCTACTCCATTTATTGAAGTACTGGAGTCACCCACATCTCCTTTGATATGCACATCAAAGGAGGTAACCACTCCCACTTTATCATTCTATTCAATCATACAACAATCCACTCTTCCCTTAGAGATCATTATTAAGGAAGAAACCACTATGATTACACCTCCCACCATGGAACTACCATCCTAGATGGTGGAACCTTTTAAACATGGAAAGGATGAGGTAGCTATTATTCCCTCTCAACCCCTAGGTCTATCCTTTGAATCCACTATTGAGGGACTCAGACCCATCTACAAACCTTTCTCTAGACTGGTTAAGAACTTAGAATTTGTATCCTAGCCTAGCATGGATTGGGCCACTTTTTAGCAACAACTTGGCCTCCCCTTTATAACTAAGCAGGAACCTTCTTGATCAAAACACCCTACCATTTCCCCTATCAAACCCACTATCATCACAACCACACCATTGAACACTTATACTAATCAAACTATGGAAGAACCACCAGAACCAAACTCACCTAAAGTAACCTAATCACCTCCTACCTTTCCTACCAAACCTACCAAAAACTTGGGCATATTCCCAACTCGTAATCTTACTCACCCATCGATAAATTTGTATTTAAGCCCACCAAACCTATCAAACAAACCCTAAATTAAGTCAACAAATAAGGTAAAACCACAAAAAGGACAAAAGACCAAATTCTACCTCCGCTCTCAACCTTACCCTCTATTTTAAGGCCTCATCCCTTTAATTTAAGTGGGAAGCCAACTGTTCCAATTAAAACTCAAGCACCACTGTTGGTTACGCCATCACTCCTAATCTCATCCACATCTATTTTCATCAAACCATCCATAACCAAACTACCTACCTTAAAACCCTCTACCCCCAACATGTCAACCTCTTTACCAAAACCAAAACCATAAACCAAGAATGCTCCTTTACCTAAAGCTTGTACCTCTAAGCCTATTTCTAAAATGGCTTCCAAATCAACCCCCAAAACCAAGACCTCTATACCCTTATCACCTCTAACCGAGTCTTACTCAAACATTTTTCAAGGGTTATTTCAAGATTCTTGCTTGACCTTACCTCTTATCAACTATTTGACCCACTTAGCCCAAAACCAGTCTGGTATAATGACCACCTAGTGTGCTCATATCATAGAACACCCAGGTATGACACAAAGAACTAAAAGGCTCTGCAAACTAGAATCCATCAGTTATATCACGAGGATGATTTATTATCAAATGATCTTCCCATGATCTTGATACCAATTTAACAAATAATAACCAATACCCAATGTCCACCTACTCCCCCACTCTCACCTTAGAGTGAGGGGGAATCAAAACAATCTCCTACCCCAAATCTTCCCTTAATCCATACTATCCATGTGGTCACATGATCACAGGCTCAACAGAAGGATAAGGGGAATGCTAAAATGTCCATACCATGGACATATCCATCTTCCACCTCTCAACCACACCAAATCCAAGCATCTTCACCTTTTTCCAAACCCAAGGTATCCATCATGGGTGCCTCTCAATCTAACCCCTCTGAATCAATCTGAAGAGTGGTTTTCAAACAACTTCACCAAACCCCAATGAAGATGAATCTATTTAAAATTAATTTATACCTTGCCCCATCATTGTTAAGTAATGATAAAGTCCTTACAATCAATAGAGGTCCAACCAGAAGACCCTCAACCTTTAGCATCCTTTGTTGGTAATCTCTAACTTTTCAGCCTTGTCACCTTTAAGGATTTGGAAATACCCTCTATCCATCCAAATTATCTGGATCACCCTCTCTTCATCACTACATGTATCAATAAGACATACATAAAAAGGGTTATTATTGATGGAGGATCCAATATTAACATCATCTCCTCCCTTACCTATGATCAACTCAAATTACCAAACAACATTATGTCTAAAACCTCAACCATCCTTTGATCATTTAATGACACCATGGCCACCACTCTAGGAATTATTGTCCTTCATAGTTTTTTAGGACCTCACACACTCCCTAAACTCTTATACATAGTAGAAGGAGAATTCTAGTATAATATCTTACTAGGATGACCTTGGATCCATTCCATGGGCTGTGTGCCCTCTACCCTACATCACTGCATCAAATTTGAGCATGAAGGTAAAGTTGTCACTATACAAGCTTACCCCAGTCCCTTCTCATCATGTAACATGACATATCAACCTAATGATTTCCTCCTTACTCCATCTAACAAATCCTCATCAACCAAAGGAAATCCCTCAACCACAAAATATGAAGCCATATCTTCTTCTACCAATGAGACATTTACCAGTTCATCAATTTGTTTAGACAAAATCCCCACAATAGACACCTTGGAATCAACATTACAACACATCTCACTCAGGTAAATATCACCTCTTGACCCTTGACACTTTCCCTACTCCTCATGAATATGGGAAACTTATCAACCAACCTGGGTATGACCCCAACATCAGAGCCATTATTCCCCTTAGGATTTCAACTTGTCAAACCCATTTTATCTATGAGGGACTTGACAAAACTATTGAGACTTTGTCCACCTCCTTTACCCCTTGGCCATTTACCTCTAGTTTCTCTTAATTAGATAAACCATAATTTGCCAAGACATACCTCTACAGGTGTACTTGGAAGGGATTTATCCTAGGATGATATGAACATGACCTACATGAGTTGATTCTGATGGAGAATATAAAACATCATGATAAACATGGCCTCAATTTCACCGTACCTAAAAATCAAACCAAACCACCTCCCATTGAGGAAAGTATCCCTTCCTCACCAACCCCTACTCCATCAGAATGTGAGGATTTTGATGTTATCCCCCTTAAATTTTTTTCATCAACATGATCAACTTCAATCCCTTGAATTATGAAAAGGATGGGTCCATTATAACCTTTCCTTTGACCCACCCTAAGATGATAGGAGGTGAATGTCCTACCATTAATACTATTCAATGTCAGGATGATGACTCTATTCTCACCTACCTCAGTGCAGAAGATTAATCTATCCACAAATCTCTCCCTCTTGAGACTTCAACCATGTTGAATGAATCTATAGTGGATGCCAAATTAGGCACTTATGATAGCCCATGTATTTTCAAGATTAGACAATCTCAATATTCCATAAAGATCCAGGACTTCTCTTCCTTCATACAAGACCAAATCATAACATTTACTTGGTCATATAGGGACATGCCCAAAATTGACCCTACCATTGCCACCCATAACATCATCACTAACTAGGATGCTAAACCTATATGGCAAAAGCTTCGCTGGATACACCCTTGTGTAGCCCTTTTCATTAAAGAAGAATTTCAATGCATCCTTTATATTAACTTCATCCAACCTATTGACTAATCCCAATAGGTTTCAAATGTCATCCCTATCGCTAAAGCTACAAGGGGACTTTACATCTATGTGGACTTTCAAGACCTTAACTTGGCTTTCCAAAAGATGAATTCCCTTTGCCAAGTATTGACCAACTTATTGATCTCATAGATGGAAATGAGATGCTATCTATAATGGATAGGTTCTCAAGCTACAATCAGATCTTGATTACCCCTGAAGATTAACATAAAACTACCTTTATCACCTCTTAAGGGAATTTCTACTATAGAGTCATGCCATTTGGTCTGAAGAACAATAGTATAACCTACCAAGGTGATATGACCTACATATTTCATGACCTCATTCATAAAATCATAGAGGACTATGTTGATGACCTTCTTGGGAAGTCCAAACTTTGAAAAGATCATTTAACTATTCTTAAGATTATCTTTGAGTGACTCATCCATTACCATGTCTGCCTTAACCCCAAGAAATGTATTTTTAGGGTCTTGTCAGGCATTCTCCTTGAATTCATTATCTCCCTTCATAGAATTGAATTTGATCCCACCAAAATTAAGTCAATCCTCGACATGCTTCCTCCAATCAACCTTAAACAAATATGTAGTTTACAGGGGAAGCTTCAATCTATTCACCCTTTGTCTCCTAGCTTTCAAATCGATGCTAACCTTTCCACCACCTTATAAATAAGGATATATATTTTAAGTGGAATAATGACTATCAAAAGGCCTTTGACTCACTTAAAGAGTACTTTTTGTCTCTACCCATCCTCATTCCTCGCAAGGAATGCCATCCTTTTGACCTTTATATTTCTGCCACCAATCACTCCTTAAGGGCAATGCTGGCTCATTTGGATGAGCATCATAAAGAGAAATCCATCTACTACATTAGCACAATGCTTATAGATTAGGAAACTTGGTACATAAATATCAAAAATCTTTACCTCACCTTGATATTTGTGGCTACCAAACTTCACCATTACCTCCTTAACCACAAGACCTATGTTATAACCAACACTGACCCTCTCAAATATATACACTCCAATCCATATCAAA
This sequence comes from Torreya grandis, assembly GCA_037957365.1. Classification (NCBI taxonomy): domain Eukaryota; kingdom Viridiplantae; phylum Streptophyta; class Pinopsida; order Cupressales; family Taxaceae; genus Torreya; species Torreya grandis. Next base: position 1,695,406 of record JARHVA010000586.1, read on the forward strand.
ATAAATGTATGGCTAAGTGGTTCATGATTTTAGCTAAGTTTGACCTTGAGTTCCTCTGATAGAAGTCAATTAAAAGGAAAGTCATTGCTGATTAATTGGATAAGGAACCCTTAGCATACAATCAACCTCCTCCCCTTGAGTTTCTAGATGAATTGATCACAACCCTTTCTCAAGCTGACTTCACCTATCAGGTAACCATGTTCTTTAATGGATATAAGTGTCAACGTGGTGGGGGAGTTGGTATCATCCTTATTTCACTTGATAGTGAACCTTTTCCTTTGTCCTTTAAGCTCGATTTTATGTGTACAAACAACATGGATAAGTACAAATCCCTAGTGATAGGTCTCCAAACTGCTTTAGCTTTAGGATTCAAAACAATCAACATCTTTGGTGACTCCTAAATCATGGTCAATTGAATCAATAACTCTTACCAATGTAATAATGATGTTTTACAATAGTATAAATAATTGGTTGACATATTATTAACATCATTTGACCATTACCTTATCTAAGCTACCCCATAATATACAAACATTTTTATCGACACAATGGCTTCTATAGCTTCCCAAATTCCATATGCACCCTTTAACTCTAAACTATCGGTCATCATCAATAAACTTATTGATTCCTCTTATATCAAATCAGACTTTCCTACCATCTTCAATATGGGGGAACCCAAGCCAGCCTTTGGTATTATCAAACCTTTGAATATCTCAACCATGCCATCATTCCCTCCACTCTCTCTAGGAATGCTCAAAGAATGTTTAATCAGAGCACCTCTTGGTATACCATACTAGGCAGAATCCTTTATAAATGTGACTTTGATGGTCACCTCTTCTACTACTTACATAGTCACGAAGCCTCTCATGCTATTAGGGAAACATATGAGGGGATCTGTGGGAGACACTTTAGTGTCCTAGCCATAATTAAATGCATTCTTCACCTTTTCTATTATTGGCCTACCCTTAACCAAAACTACTATGATTATGTGAAAAAGTGAGTCAAATATTAACAACACACCAGCTTACACCATGCACCTAGTCATAGTCTCCAAGTATATAAGGATATCTAGCCCTTCTCACAATGGGGTCTAGATCTCACTAGTGAAATCAACCCCCATTCTTTATAACAACATCATTCTATCATCATTGCAACTAAATATTTCACCAAGTGGGTAGAGCCTACCCATCTCATTTCAACCAAGGCCGATAAGATCATCGACTTTATCAATCATAACATCATCTACTGTTTTGGTCTTCCACATAAAATCATCTCTGATAATAGTAAATATTTTAAGAAAAAGTAAGTTAAGGGTCTTTATGACACATTTGGCATCAAGCTAAGCTTCTCATCACCCTATCATCCACAAGTTAATGGATAGGCTAAAGCCTCCAACAAAAATATTAACAACATGCTCACTAAAGTGGCCAATTCATCTGGTTGGGAATGGCATTTACACATCCCCTTCACCTTATGGGCTTATTGTACCAACATTTATACCCCTATGAGTGCTACCCCTTTTTCTCTTGTGTTCGGGGCTGAGGCTATCTTGCCCCTCAAAGTCCAAATTCCTTCTCTTTACATATCCTTACAAGATATAATTTTTGAATATGATTACTATCAAGAACATTTGGTCCAACTTAAACTACTTGATGAGCATAGTTTAACCACTGTTACCCACCTTCATGTCCATCAAGAATGAATCGAATGTGCTTATGATAAGCACCTTCAAGTGTGAGAACTCAATATCGAAGATCTCATCTTAAAGGAAAATCAACATGTCACCAATGTGGATAAAAGGAAGTGGGGAAAATTTGATTTTAATTAGCATGAACCTTATATCATAATGCACAAGTATAAATCAAGGGCTTACCAGTTATCCTCTCTTAAGGAAAACCCAAAACCTGAGCCCCTCAATGCTTCACATCTACATCCCTAATTTTGTTAAAAATGTTGGTTGATGATCAACCAACAAAAAAGGATCAAACTCACATTTTATCTAACTTGAGCTCATCCATTACTCTCAAACCAAATTCATCTCCCTATTTTAGGGGTAATTTATTAAAACTAAATCATGTGATTATCCATCATAATCATAGCCTAATCTTGAATAAGTTACCATGACTCTACCTATGGCATGATTCTCATGGTACTTTCTACCCTTGTTACAAGATAAATTCTTATGGTCGTTATCACCTAAAACTCTTTACACCTAATCAACCTTCTTGTGATTTTAGTTTTTCTTTCATAATAAGTGAACGTTCCAGCCTATATAAGTAAGTCTACATCAAGAAGAAAAAGCAAAATCATGAAAAAAAAATCATGGGTCATTCCTAGCATTTGTAGACTAATCCCTTAAAGGACAACTACCAAAAAATGTATCAAAATTGATCAAAATAAAGTATATTTCTCCCTTGAAGGAAAACTACCAAAATCATTAAATAAAACACACAAAATTATACCATTCCCTTAAAGGATGGTTGAGTAAAGCATTTGTTAAAGCATAGCAATTTCTTGGAAGCTTCTTGCATCGATCAACTTCCCCAACTCTCCCAAGTAGAAAAAAATAAGTAAAATACCCATTACCAAACACCAAACATCAACAAAAACAAAATAATTTTGAAAGCTGCAATCAACTCTCATAAGTAGACTTCATGTATCAATCACTCTACACCTTATATGACATAGACTTATTTATATTGAATCTTTGGTAACCTCTAGAAGAGGTGTGCTAGTCTCATAAGAAGGTTATATTTTCATCCATCTCTCCTTTACATACTGTACGCAAGGGATTTTTGTGCTCACTTGACATTATGTGATCAAGATACCTTTTTAACCAACTAATAAATGCTCATGCAAAGCATTCAAAGGGCTTATGTTCCTTAAACCAATCCAACTTCAATTTATTTTAGTCCTTGCCAAATAAGAAGCATCATGTTCTCTTCTTATCCTCTCATACTGGTTGATATATTCACGTAGATGTTTGTCTCTTGATTAGCTTATCTTTTTCACATATGGTTTTGTTATTTAACTTACTTTATGTGCTTCAATTTAAACAAAATGACCATAATCATAATGAAATCACATAACATCATCATCAAAATCCATAAAATAAACATCATATTAACATCATAATGTCCATGAATAATGAGTAATAAACCATTTTCACCACATGTCTAGATCTAAATAAGGAAGCATATACTCATCAAATTTCAGCACGAACATCATCATCATATCAATGTCATAAACATGATCATCTCAAACATGAAATTAAATCATCACATCCATATACAACATCATCAAGGACCATAATCATAAATGTCATAAACATCATCCTAATCATCAACAACATCACATTGCCATCATAATCACATGAGAGAACATCAAATCCATAAGCAAACATTATCATAAACATGAATAAAGAAACATATCATCACATTCATAGCTAGGTGAGTCTACATTCACATCAACATGAACATCATAACCATGAACCATAAGCCATAAAACATATATGTCTCATAAATAAACATCATCATGTATAATAACATACATATATCTCTTAAAATATACATCTCACTACATTGACTCATAGGCTAGTATCAAAAATCATATACATAATAAGTATAATGCATCATAAACAAAGTAAGAACTTGAGGCACTAGTACCTCTTGGTGCACCACTACATCTTGGAGCATATCCTCCTATACCTATTTATCCACCTATAAAATCAGCCCACTGACTTGGTGCCACTATGCTTGCCCTCTTGCAACTATCTATCCACCTGTAGAAGTAGCCCATTGACCTGGTGCCACTATGCCTGCACCTCATACCATCCTAACTTTTTACTCACCCCATCAAGGCTCATCAAGGCAATGCCTAAATATTATGGCCTCATAATACCATAGATCCTCCATAGTCGCTACATATATCTACATCAAGATAGTCCTTGTTGGTCCCTTTTATAATGGTATTCCATCTCCTACCTACTAGAGAGAATCTCTCTCCTACATCACTAAGGCTAGCATAGCTATATCTTGATCCCTCTCACCTATGATTGTGGCTAATTGACCTTATGCTACTACCAAGGATGATTGTAATGCTATCATGGAAGCTTATGCCATGACTAGTGCCACTCATGCCTGATCCCTTTGAGCAGTCATTGCCTATATATCTAGGGCAACCCCATATACCTAAGCCTACTGACCACCTCCACTAGCTGGGGTAACATCCATTGCTTACTGATCACCATCATCACCCCCAAAATTAGACACTACATAGAGTACCTAGTACCATGTAGTGTAGGTTTGTGTAACACCTACATCATCCCTATCTATCCTCATGGGAAACTCATCATGATCAATAAAAATATGAACTAGCTGTGGCTCAAGTAGTAAGAAATTTGCATCCTCCCACTTATATCTCAAAAATGGACCTAGAATATCCTGATTAGGCTAAATTCTCACTACACCCTCTCAAAAGGAATGAGCTTTATCTCACCATCCTTCCTACCATATATCTATCGATAGCTCTGTAATGACAACGTCTATCTCCTATAGTGTGCCCATCATGGAAACCTAACATATGGTCTCCAAATCACATATTTGATGACCAAGGCATCTAGTAAACCTATGAACCTATCAATATTCTGAACCCCTCCACTTAGTCCTAAGAGGGAAAAATTAGATCTCCACCACATAAATCCAACTCAAAAGTCCATCTAAGCAAACCCTTCCCATGATAGCCCCATCAACCTTAGTAGCTAGATATGCTTATAATCCTAGTAGTGGAGAACAAATCCGACATTGATCCTATACCTTCTATGAGCTTAGAATCCCTATAACCCCCTATAAATCTGAACTAGCAACATAGATACCCACTTGAACACTATGCGGCCCAATAACATCTCAACTAGCACCCCCAATAACAAATAAGGGAACCTCCCAATGCTCGTATCTAGTACAAAATAACATGAGACTACTATCATCATCATCAATAGCCACCTATTACCTCTATCCATATGGTATAGTGGAGTATAGTTAAAGCCTCCTACATTCCACCTTATAAATTTAAGGTCATATCCATACAAAAGCTCCATAAACTCATCCTACTCCTCTTTTTTAATATGGTAAATCGACTCACCCTATATGTGTAGCCATGTAATCTTATGGATATCCTTAGGTAAGATGGTCATCTCACCTGTAGGTATAAAAAAGGTGTTAGTGACATGATCCCATCTCTTGGTGAGTACCACTATCATCGCTGTGTCCTAAAAAACATGCTAGTAATGCATTATACCACCAAGGCCCACCTCTTCCATATGGGCCCAGTCTGCTATGATCATCCCTTGATGAATCTTGATAAAGATCCAGGGCACCCAGTCTCGTATCTAAATCCTCTCCAATGCCTACAAGGTTTGATAACATAAGCCTTATTCTATTGACACACTGTGCCTATGAACTATACCTCTTTTCCTAATTCATCTATACCTAGTGACACCATTTTTTTCAACCTACCCTACATTACCCTTTGCCCTATAACATAACTATTACCTTTCACATCCAACCTTTAACCATTACCTATTAACTTAAAATTTTACCCTTGACCTTAACCTTCCCCGTTAACCTTTAATTACTACTTATTAAACATAAAACAAAACCTTTGACATCACTTTTAACCAAACATTCATAACACTACCTAACCTAAACCCTAATTCATTCAAAATTCTTAAACATTCACCAAATTTTTGAAAAATTATCCAACTTTTGATGACCACTAACGGTTAGGAGACCAACCATCAATGGTCACCACACAGTGACCTATGATGATCCCTTATTAATCACTAATGGTTGATTATGATTGGTGACAGTCAGATATGACTAGTGATAGTCACTGTAACATGACCACCGGTGATTTACCAAATCCTACCCTTCCCAAACACCCACCCAAAGGCCATATTCAATAAAAAATACTCATAACTTTACCTATTCTACCCTACCTTAACTAACTTACCCTTTTCAATTTCAAAATTAACCTCAAATTTAACCACAACTATCCAAAACCTAAACCTAGGTCAACTACTACCCATAAAACAAATAATCAATGCACAACCAAATACAAAATATTATTGTATTTACCAAAATTAATCTAATCTACCAATTTAACATGGTACCTACCTTATTCCTTGACCATCATCGAGGAGGAACTCTGGGACCCACAACTTGGCCATGTACCCTACCTTGCCTACACTGCATCCTCATTGGTCCAACCTCCAGTCTACTCGATCAAATCAATAATCTAACTCAACCACTCAAATGCTAGAAACATTGTCAATGTTTTTCTCACAAAATGCTAAACATCAAAGTCAATTTACTTAAATGAGAAAATAAGACCATGATGACACTTTTTGTCTCTACTCTTTTAGGGCAGTGCCTGATTGTTGATCATCAAGGTGACTACTGATGGTTGACCCTGAGGGTCAACCTTGACCATTGATGATCAACATTTTGGGTTCTCTCCTCTAAACAACTTTTTATACAACTTTCTTAACCCAAAACCAAATCAAGTTCTTACCATAGGAGATTACTTTCTTTGACAAACACATCTACACCATGTCAACCTCACCACTAGTCATTTTGGCTTGATTACTACATACTTTGTGATGACCTTGCCTTGGTCCTTTTGACCTACCAACTAAACTGCCATATTGAACAATTTTTTTAACTTGTGCTACCTTTCACATACTTGACTAATTTATGTCTTCTTGGGAGCACTTCCTACCTTAGATACCTGTGACTACACTCACCTTGTCTAAGAAACTTAAGTTTACAAATATAACCCAACCATCATATATGGTCATGTAGTCCACTTATCACTTGTCCTTCTAGTACCGACCTTAATCTTTACTAACAGTAGTAACCCAGTCAATGCATGATCTTAGCTTTTACACTTAATCACACTTTGTGCACATGTTTACAATTTAGCTCCCAACCTAACACCCACCTTCATCACCTTAACCATTCACCAAACCTACACTCAATTATATTTTACCTCATCGCTTCTCAACTTGAGGAGGAACACCTCCCCCATGCTTAAGGCAACCTAAGCTTTGACCCACAATCCATTTTTATTTTATAACTTATTGATACAAAATGCATAACAAAAAGGGGTAAATGTAGACAATAAAAAAGTGTGCACTATGATTCCAAAGGTTAAAACACCCCTAAACGCCCTAGGGACCAACCCTAACCTTTTGACCATAAACCAAACCTAAGACAAACTAAGATACCTTAACCAAAATTTACCTTTTACCCTCGACCATCGATGGTCACCCTAACTATCGATGGTTAGGCTTGACCATCGATGGTTAGGTTTACACCACATGAACATTAAACACCCACTTCAACTACAACTTGATTTTCTATAATTAGCTTGCTTGATCCACTCATAAATTAATTCATGTCAAAGTTAAAAATAAACCTATTGTTAAACCTACACTTCCACCTCTCTCATTTTCCTATAAAAGAGAGAGGAGTAGGAGGTGAAAAGGGGTCTGCAACTATCAAGAGCTTCTTGTATTTGAGTTTATTTTGTAGGTCATTTCTTCCAACAATATAATGAATTAGTAAGTATGATAGATATCTAGAGTGCTGCTATCTATTGGCCAACAACCAAGTATCGTTACTCTGCCAAAAATTTCTATAGACTCCATTAATGAATTTATCAGCCAATCCACCTCAACCATCCTATAGATCAATAACCAACAAGCTAAGTATCTTCTTTCAATCATTTAGTTACTTTGTTTATATTTTGTAATGAACCCAACCCCAACCCATCTCTAAGAATTCCGTTTTGTAACCTCATCAAATCAAACCTTTTTGAACATACCTAGAACCCATAGTAACCATCGATGGTCACCCTGACCACTGATAGTCTGTCCTTAACCAATGAAATTCATCCCAACCACCAATGGTCACTATGTGACAAAATAACAATAAGCATATTCCACCCACCAAACCTCAACCAAATCTAACTTTCTTCTCCTCTACCTGATCACAGAGCTTTGCCCTATTTTTTGGACCATACCTAATTCATTTATAATTAATATCAATCTATTTATTTCTATAATTAGTTAAACCAATCTTCTTGTATTACATTTTAGTATCTTCTATTATTTATACAAGTAATTTATCATTCAGAACTTAATTGTTTAAAGGTGTAGATTAACAACCTCCAAGGAAGCTCGTGCTTCTTGGATCTAGCTTGCTAGGTAATCCACCCTACTATTTAACTAATCAATCATTTTTTTGAGTGCTTGCTTATCTATAGGTAATTCCTCCCAAGCCAAAGAGGAGTATCTACAATCATCTGGATCAACACATGCACAACCAATAGGATTTTCTACCAGACCCTTCTCGATTTTCTTTTCCCTTTCTTTCAAGAACATAAGCAAATTTTCTCTGAAATAATAAGTTTATACAAATTTTAAGCTTAAAAATAGTAGTTTGAGGCCTTCTATTTATATATTTTTGAGATTGGTCAGGATCAACCATGACCATCCATCTTAATATTGAGATGTGTGGCCATGGATTAATCTAATATTTGTAATTAAATCCATAAATATCCTCATCATGATTTGGGAAAAAGGTGTATTAATTAGGCATGGGAGGCATTAAAGAGGTATGAGAGGCCATAATTTAGATATTTTATGCATTTATGGCCTAGGGATGCCTTCCCAAAAAATGATGTCATTAGGTGATGTAGTTAATAGGAATCAATTTCCAGCAATAAATATTTAATAACCTCCATGGAAAATACACTTAAGATCTTAATTTGAAATTATTAGCCTTAAACCTAATTAATCAATATTTGTGCAATTCATTCGAAATTGGCCCTCAAGTAATCAAAATGGTCAGAAAGTCATATTACTTAGTCATAATTTGACTCAAGAAGAATTATAAGGTGATGTTAGATGCATTGGAACTGTATTCTCATTTAGGATGTTGACAACACAAAATAATAAAGGTACATGACATGTACTAATGAATTAGAAGAAAAGAGTGATCAAAAGCACAAAAAGGCAAAATCATCATTTTGACTCAAGATGAATTGATCAAAGTTAGGAATCACATAAAATACATTTCCCCATTTAGAGATACTTTGGCCTAAATCAACACTTGTAACTGATAAGTTAAGACCATTTAACGCATTTTAGTAATTTTGGCCTAATTTGGTCATTTGAGTGTAATTCAAGTAAGATTGACAATCTCAACACAAAAGGTGCTAGGAATTAGATGTCTACATTTTCCCCCTATTTGAGAAGGCATAACAAGACATTCAAGAGAAGAAACATTTATTCAAGAAAAGAGTTGTCAAGAATAAATTGGAAATGACCCATGATGCCCCCTCAAGAGGACATACTAGGATGAAAAAGAAGGCTATAATCTCAAAAAGAGAGGGAAAGGATTAAACCCATGGAATATATTACATGCAGATGAGCTAATGCTTGTACATGTGGGTACCATCAATGATCAAAATATAAGAAGAGGAAAATGGGCCCTAAGGATGGGGCTAATAGGAAGAATTCAATCCAAACATATAAGGGACACACTTTGAATGCACCCGATTTGAGAGTGCAAGCTATAGTTTCAACATTGATCAATCCTGAGACAAGTTACACACTAAAACATTGCCATCATGGGAAAACGTGTGGAGAGCTTGGAATTAGAGAAAAATGAGAACATAGTCCCCAAAAGAGATCATAATAAGAAGTGCCCCATTAGAGCAGATTTGATCATGATAAGATAGTTGTACCCTAATAGGGATAATTTTTATTATTGATAAAGAAAAAATAATGGTCTTGTCCTCATAAGATGATTTAAATTTTTGACTTGGTTCAAAGTTGTGCCCCAGCATGGGAAATTTGGCAAGCAATTATCTCAAGGATATAACCTAAAACAAAGATTAAAGTGAGTAGGCACACACATAGATGTCATAGTGGAATGGCTTAGAAAAATCCAAAAAAACTAGGCATATGAGAATGCACAAAGTGGTGAAAGAGATGAAAATAAGAATGAAGCTGGCCAATCTCACTCTAGATGTATAATACAAGTGGACACTACCTACATAGTTCCATGGATGCATGCTCCAACATAAACTTTAAGTCAATGTAGTTTACCTAAGATTGGGAGAGAAGGGAATGAGGGATGAGCAAAATTGACCAATAATTGATTAGACTCATGATGTATGCGAGGAGATGCACATCTAAGCATAAATTTAGGTGCTAAACCTTTTGAGCCTAGTTTATGCATAGTGTCCTTGAGATTTGTTCATCAGAGTTATGTTGACATTCAGACTTGAATCTAGAGCATAAAGTGCTTGATGTAACAAAAGAAATTATGAATCATAAGTATGAATAACTCTTCATAATGACATGGAATTTTAGATGTGCAGATTTGGTTCAAATGTAGATATCTATAACTAAGAATAATGGTAAAATAATGACCAAAACCAGAGTTACAACTATATACATTTAAACAAAAAAGCAAAGACAAAGAAAAAGATAAATAAGAATGAACCTAACTTAAATCAAGATATGAACAATCAAGACTTAAGTAGGAACAAAAATGTTTAAAAACAAAAAGCAAGAAAACAAAGAAACAAGACCAAATAGGAAAAAAAAGATCAAACAACACCAACAACAATCAAATAAACACAAAATAGACAATCAAAAACATATAGGGAAACACAAGACCAAGATGAGACAAGAAGTAATAAAAAGAGAAAAAGAGAAGTAATAAATGGAGAAGCAATAAATCACAACAAAACACTAAGGAAAAATAACAAAACACAAATAAAACCCAAATAAACACACACACACAAAAACCAAGTTAGTGCGGTTTAAGGAAAATTATTCATGCACATGTGGGAGAGGCATTATGTTCCACCACAATGTAACAAATAATAAGGATACAAAATTCATTCCCTAATTAAAGAGGAATAGTGACAAAATAAATGGGGGAAGAGAAGAAAAGGAAGGGACTGGTCGAGCTGATTCAAGATATATAAGATAAGTGGATGTTGCTTATATAGTTCCATGGATGCATATTCCAACATGAACTTCAGGCAAATGTAGTTATCCCAGAAAGTGGGATAGAATAAAAAGTTGGTGACCAAAAATATATGATTAATGTTTTAGAATAAAAGGGAAAACTTGACAAATGGGATTGGTCTTGTAATTGACAAGCTGAGGAGACAAGATGACTTGCAAAATGACAAACTAGTGGGACTTAGTTTGCTTGAAAAATGATAAGAGAATGAAATTGTGGGACAAGATGACTTACAAAACATAAATTTAGTAAAATAAAATGCTTGTAAAATTAAAAGAATGTGATGATTAGAATGTACAAAAAGTGTAAGGCAATATTTTTGTGTTTTTTTTGGGAATCATTTTCTAATATTTTTGGTGTTTTTAGGATAAAATATGTATAAAGGGGACCAAATAGTCAAGGATATTCTCATCTAATAGTAGAAGTTTCAATAAATAGCTAAGATGGATGTAATGACACTCATGGATATAAATAATGGACCAGAACTATCTGAGAGCTCCAATAATAACTAAAGCTAGATGAAATAGTACATGATCACAAATCAACAAGAGTGAGGGTCCTAAAAAGATAATAATGTTCACCAAAGAAAATAAAATTTAATATAGAATAATGTGTAATGTGAAATAAATATGAAAAACCATGTAGCAGACAAAGATCTTGAGCTGTAAAAGTGTTCTTGTTCATTTGTCTGTAGAAGAGGATGTAAAATATTGTCATGGCTAAACTAATTTGTAGAACTAGTGTCTAAGGTGTTCATAATGCTGATGAGACATAATCAAGATCATAATTTGTCAAGGGAAAAAAGTGTTCATGTTATAAAAATCCTAAGACATAGAAAAAATAGGGTTCTCAAAGATAACAGTCCAAAGAATAGGGTCCAACAGATGGATAGTTTAGGGTGGGATAAAATGTGTTTAGAGTACCAACAATCCAAACATTTTCACTATCTAGAGTCGTGAAAGGATTAAGAATCATGCGATAACAGTCCAAGGTAATATAAAATGGTGGGATAAAATTACTTCAACACAAGTTACCCCCAAGTAAGGGATCTTGTAGACAATGGTTTGAAGATATTCACGTGTGAAACCTCTTAAGGTGCACAATGTTCATGGGATTTGAATGTTCCTCACCTTTTGGTTTAGCCATTTGTTGTGTTATTTTATTTATATTTTAGGACCAAATCACCAGTCTCAAACTCCTAAGGGAAAATGCACTTATTGTAGCTTCTCCATAATCTGTTTTGATAGGCTTACAAGTTTTATAGGGTAGCTAAATGTTTGACATAAATAAGTTCTAGTTCTTGAAAACTTGAGATTCTATAGTCCTTATCATCTTCAATATGCTCGAACAATACTCACAAGGATGGTAAATCGATCTCTATCAAGATAATAACTTATATACCATAGACAAGGTAGTATGGAATGGCTCTTGTTGGGGTTCGATGATTGGTTCTATAAGCCTAGAGGGCAGGAAAGATTTTCAAGTGCCAATTATGGAAAACATCATGGATAATCTTCTTTAAAATGGATATAATGGTTTTGTTTGATACCTCAACTCATCCATTGCCTTGCAGGTTATACGGAGTTGATTTCTTGTGCTTGATCTTGAATTTTTCACAAAATATTTTACATCTTGGTTTACAAAGGATCTACCGTTATCAGATATAATATACGTGGGGATATCATATCGACATATGATATGGTAATGGATGAATTTGGAAATATAATTATCGATGATGTAAGTGAGAGGAATGGCCTCAATCCACTTAGTAAAATACTTGGTAGTAGTCAGGATATGCTTATGGCCATCTGAAGATGTTGGGTTTATTTTTTTGATGAGATTGAGGTCCCATGTTAAGAATGACCATGGTGTTGTGATATGCTATGGTGGTAAATAAGGTTTGTGTATCAAATTTCCATGTTGCTGATAAAGAATGTACTTCTTTACATAATTTCAAGCATCTATCTCCATTTTTGGCCAATAATAGCCTATTTTGGGGAGCTTCTTTATTAAGACTACACCATTGGTTTGGGACCCACACATTCCTTCAGGAACCTCTCTTAGTGCTTGCTTGAATTCTCTCAAAGATAAATAATGAATAAGCATTCCATCATAGCCTTTGTGATAAAGTGTGTCTCCAAGGAGGGTATAATGTGATAAATGGTGATGGAATAGTTTTTGTTGATTATTAGATAGGATGTCTCTAAAAATGTTATCATGAAAGTAGTTGTAAAAAACTTAGAACCAAGGTAATTCAGGTGGGGGATTAGGGACCAATAATGGTGCATACCCTTTCTGAATCTATTATAACATGTGCACACTGAAGAATATTTTCAATCATAAACTGATACTCTTTAGCTCCACCATCAATCTATATCATGAATCCAATCATTTCCATTGCATTGGTAGATCTGTTGTTGGCCCTTAAAACTTGTTTAAACTACAGAGATTTAAAATGACCTTTGAGATTATCAACAATTTATTTTTAAGGAAAAAATTTGTCATCTCTGATTTGATACTAATCAGTGGTCTGATTGATGATTAATTAGGAATAACCATAGACATTTAAGCTCTAAATATCCTACTATATGGCAAGGTGAAAACTTGTAATCAATGCCTCATACTCGACCATATTGTTCATACAATGAAATTACATATGAAATGCTTTGGGAACTAGTTCCCCTAGGGTGTAATCAATAATATGCTAGCTCCAAATACATGGGATTTAAAGGAGCCATCAAAATATAGTATCCATTATTCAGGTTCTTGTGATGCTTGTTCTATCACCATAATAGAATCATCGAGAAAGTCAAATTTTAGAGGTCAAGTATCTATGATAGGGGCATATGCAAGTTGATCAACAATAACCTACCCCTTAATTGATTTTTGATTTTTATACTCAATTTCAAATTTACTTAGGAGCATAACCCACTTAGCCATGCATCCTTGAAGATTTTCTTTGGACAATAAGAATTTTAGAGGGTCCACCTTAGCAGTGATAATAGTTTTGTTGTTTATCATATAATGTCACAATTTTTGGGTAACAAACACCATAGACAAACACACCTTCTCAATAGGTATATAATTATGTTCATAAGTCACCATAGTGTAGCTTAAATAATAGACTACATATTCTTTGCCTTGATCATCATGTTGGACCAAATGTGTTTTCAGTGCATGCTCTATTGTTGATATGTAAAGAAGCAATGGTCTTCCAGGTGTTGGTGGTCTTAAGATTGGTGGATTGGCCAAATATGTCTTGAGTTTTTCAAATGCTATCTAAAAATATTCATCCCATTGAAATGTAATCCCTTTCTTCAAAGTGAAGAAATGAACTTGTGTATAGATTAGATATTTCCTTGTAGGCTTCATAATTGTTTGAGATTATTTGGTGGAGGCATCTTTACAATGGTATTAACCTTGGTAGGGTTGAATTCAATCCCTCTTTGTGATACAATGAAACCTAATAATTTCCCTGATGTGACTTTAAAGACACATTTCTTAGGATTTAGGTAGACTTTATATTCACAAAGCCTCTTAAAGATTCTTCATAGAACATCATGATGTCTAGTTGTTATTTTTGATTTTGCTAGTGTATCATCAACATAGTCCTCAATAATATCATGCATCATGTCATAGAAGATGACAATCATGGCACGTTGATATGTGGCTCCAATGTTCTTCAAGCTAAATGGCATGACTTGGTAATATAATGTTCCCCATAGAGTGGTGAATGCAGTCTTGTGTTGATCTTCTTGGGATATCTTGATATGATTGTATCTATAAAATCCATCTATTAAGGATAACATCTCGTATCTAGTAGTTGAGTCAACAGTCATGTCAATGTTGGGTATAGAAAAATCATCTTTAGGGAATGCTTTATTGATATCTTTGAAATCAGTATAAAAACGTATACCTAGGTTTTTTTAATTCAATGGGAATATATTTGAGATCCATTTAGAGTAATCTAGTAGCCTAATAAAACCTTCTCCTATCAACTTTTCCAATTATACTTTAACCAATAGGTCAATGCATGGATGCATCTTCCTGAATTTTTGCATGATTGGTTTAGCATTGGGATGGACAACAAGATGATGCATAACCACATCTGGGTCTAACCTTAGAATGTCAGAGTATGCCCATGCAAATATGTCAATATAATCCGTTAGAATGGATATCATTTGTTCACACTCTACTTTATAAGGGAAGTTCCAAAATAAACAATTTTGGGATCCTCATAGGTTACCAGGTTCACTTCTATCATGTTTTCCTTAAGGAGTGTGGATCCATATTCTAGAATTGTAGGTAAGGTATGATCATGATCTTCTTCTTCTACCACATCTTCTTGTTATTTTTCCCAAAGTTTTGGATAGTGTGATGAATTGAAATCCATCATCTCAAGTCAAGGCCAAGTATTAAAAACCTTTGGAAACTCAAGAGCAAGATGCTCAAACATTTATTATTGTTTGAAGAGATGCTTGTATTGGATATAAAACTTAGGCTAGATGGAATTTATGTGTCCTAAGGGGATGAGCAAACTTTCCTACCTAAGAGTGCCTAAAATAGGTTTTCACTCAAAGGCTTATCTTTTTCTTTATTTTTTTCTTGATCGACGAGTGCCTCAAAGAGGGTTTCACCCAAAGATATTGATGTTTGATATTTATTATGAATAAGAAAGTTTGGCTACTCTCCAAAGCAGGTAGAATGATATAATGAAAAATCAAAACCTTGTTTGTGATCACCAAGGGGCAATCCATCTCTTAAGCCCATGTATTCTGCAAGTGATTCTTCATTTTGAAACTCATCAAGGCATATGATTAAATTTTGCTGGTCCTAATCAATGCGTTTAGGATGGAAAATGCATAGGGAATAATGAAGGTTTACTTTAGGATGAGAATATCTAATGGTAAAAATATGATGTTCTGCTTTAGGAGGGGGATCACCAATATAATGGGTTCTTGATTCAAGACGAGAAGCTCAATGGTTAAGGTTAAAATGAAATTTGAATCAAATATGTCCACATCAATAAGCTAATTAAAATGGCTATAATGGGACACTGCATCATTTTCAATAGTCTCATCATTAGTCAATTTAGAATAATCACTATCGAAAGTTATGAGGTCACCCTCAAGTGATATAAATTTGAGACCATTATTGAAATTAGGTACTCCAACTGATATGGGTTATAGGATTCCTTGCACTCGTGGGCCAAGGCCTTTTCCTATATAATCAAGATGATACATGATTTGATTAGGGAAAGGATACTCTAGATTCTGAAAGTAATTAGCCAAGCCTTCATAATATAACCAATATCCCTCGATAAAAGCCTCTCTATCTTTATTTGATGTAATAACAGGTACAAAAACCAAAAGTGGTTTATGTTATTTATTCTTCTATTGCAAAATCATTATGGGTCTATTAGGATTATTTAAAGGTTTAGGCTTACCAAATGTTTTTGGGGTTTTAGGCAACTTTGCAACATGAAATGTGTCCTTAAGACTATACATAGAAATTCCCACATCTTTAATAACAACCTGTTTTGCAAGAGCTACAAGAAATAGATCAGCCAAAGTGGAAGCAAGTTCACTAGGGTTGATATAATTGGATGGAGGTGGATGTGAAACTATAGTCTTATTCTTCTTCCCAAAAAATTCAGAACCTGGACAATATTTATAATTAAGAAATTGGGCCCCAATATGTTTGAAATATTCAGAAGGCTGTTGATTGATGAGAATAATAACCTCTATCCCATCATGGGGAAACTTAAGGCACTGATGCAGGGTGAAAGGAATGACCTATAATTCATGGATCTAAGGACAACTAAGAAGTATGTTATAAGGAAATTCAATGTCCATAATATGAAGCAATGTATGATGTGAAATGGTCCCAATAATTATTGGTAACCAAATAGTACCAATAGATTCCATTTTGGCATTATCGTACGCCTTGATAGTGATTTTCTCTCACTAAATGTATTTCATAATGTATCCAAATATTTGTACCAACTTAAGATATATAATGTTTAGCCCTAAACCATTGTATATAAGAACTTACTTGATTTTATGGTTTTCAATGATTAATTCAATGTATAGTGGGTTAGTATGGCTAGGTTTGAGTGTAGACATGTATTTTTGATCAAACATCACTTGATGAAATGAAGATAAATGTCCCACAAGGTTATGGAATTATTTAGGTTTTATATCATTAGGAACAATGGATTTTTGTAAAATATTATTCAAGATAGTTTTATGGACTTCAGATGTCTGCAAGAGATCTAAGATGGAAATCTATGCAAGGGTTTTGCTCAATTGGTTTGATAGACTATAAAGATTTTCAACATTGGGATGAGACAGCTTGGATTTGGTTGGGATAGTAGTTGTATTTTGATTCATTGGTGTAATGTTCACATTAGGTTCTATAGAAGAAGCAGGCAAAGGGCCTTGGAGAGTAACTCACAAGTGTCTACTTGTGACTGCGTAACTTAGAAGTGGTAGGGAACCAATATAATCAAAAGATGAGGGTAAAGGCCTTAGAAGGTGACTCACATGCATCTAATTTTATTGCTACAATTTCAAGTCAGCAAGGAGCCATTATAATTATAAAAAGGGTGTTGTCTAGAAATAGTAACCTGTGTAAATATAGTTACAACAAAATTGTGTGAATTTGATGTGGTATTACTAGAGAGAGAGGGTGTTGACCATATAATGATGGGTCCCATACTACGAGGAGCACAATATGGTTTACATGGTTTAATAGTAATAGTGGAAATAAGGGTTATATAAATGCATCCCATAATATTATTATAGTCATAAGGCATGTTGTTTTAACCCACATTATTAGTATGGGTATTATGATCATGATTATACTCATGCTGATTATGATTTTAACCTTGATTTTGGTTCTGATTCTGCCTTTATCCTTAATTTTTATTGTTCCTTGGTGATGGTTGATTATGTTGAGGAAAGGGGTCCTTTTAGATTCTCATATCTTGATTTGTGTCCTGATTAATGGCCAGTTTAATCTCAACTTTGCCACTTTCAATGAGATATTCAATAATATGTCACAATTGGATGCAACAATAAGCACCATGACCAAAAACATGATGAAAGTTTCACCATTCATTCTCTTTTTACCAATTTGGTTTTGGTTGATCTTGAGGAAATGGTCTTGGTATTGGCCATACAATTAGGTTAGTTACTATGAGCTTTAGGAACATTATTTTCATTGGTTCTCCTAATTTGTTAAAGACCCATAAACTACCATGGTTTGCTCTTCATGGATGTTGTCTCTATAAATTAGGTGGTGGGTTAGGGGGAAATAATTATACATTTAGGGCCAGTGGAGCCTGTACCATTTATACATGCCTTATTTCAGTCACCCCATTTCCAACCATGTTCTTGTTCTTGTTATAGCCTTTAGGCTTATCTTGCATAACTATCTGACTAGTAGATGGGGTTTGATTTAGCATTTATACATTTAGGGGGAAATAATTATACATTTGGGGCCAGTGGAACCTATACCATTTATACATGCCTTATTTCAGTCACCCCATTTCCAACCATGTTCTTGTTCTTGTTATAGCCTTTAGGCTTATCTTGCATAACTATCTGAATAGTAGATGGGGTTTGATTTAGCATTTGACCCTATGAAAATGTATTAACAAGGCACTTGGAAATAAGATCCTTCTCAATCTATACACCCTTGTCTATGATCTCCTCAAATGAGTTAACATAATTTAGATGTAGATTGTGCATGACCTCAGGATGTAAGTTCTATGTAAATATATTTGCCAACTATTTGTCTAGAAAATTATGTTGAAAGAGACTTGCTATTCTCTCCATCTTTGTAGAGATGTGGAAAGGATTTATCCATCTCATTGTTTGGATTTGCACAAGTAAAAAATGGTCAATTCATGCTCTATGTTGTATGAGAAATGATTGACAATTTTTTTAAGTCATTCTAATCCATAATTGAACCTTTAGGTAACTTAAGTAACTAATCTAAATCTTGTCTTTATAAATTTTGTGGAAACAATTAAAGCAGGAATAAACTACTGTAAGCAAACTCTTGGCATAATACAAAAATTACCTAAATATGTTCATGTGGGTCACCCTTTCCTTTGTATTTGTCAAATTGTGGTGCCTTGAAATGATGTGGAAAGGGGACTTAGACAGAATGCTTAAATCAAATAGATATGGACATATCTTATCAAATTTGTACTTTTTGATCCTATTTCCACTCTCCAAACGTGACACAATCTCTTTCATGGAGTTCCACTCTTGCATGTTTGGTGCATTCGTGGGTAGAATATAGTTTTGTTAGGGTGGATTGTGCCCCTATTGCTTCTATTAGGGTGGAATGTGCCCATGTTGTTTTTATTGTTGGGGTGGAATGTGCCCCTATTGTTGTATGGATTTGTGAGGGATGTATACCCTACATTTTGTGACTTGGTTTTGATTTTCTCCTAGAGTCGAGTAAATAGGCTATTGATTCCTTAGTATCTGTTGCCTTGAACTATATGTTCTTTGTTGATTTTAGGGAGTCCTTGGTATATTCACCAATTTTTGCATTGGTTGAGATGGACTCTCCAAATTATCTTGATGGATTTCCTTAATTCAAACTGAATGTTTGGGTTTTTGTGTTTGTAAAGTGACAAGAGGCTATTGGTGATTAAATAATGTGTTTTCTATGTCTAGAGAAACATTTTGCACAACCTCTTGTGTTTTTTTTAATTCATTTAAGATACCTTAATCAATTGTTGGGTTCTTAATCAATGTTTGTTGTATAGATTAAATCAAATTTCCTTGTTCTTTGGAAACATCATTATGGATTGAAGTAGCAATTAGAGAGTTGGTTAAGTCTACGATAAGCTGATTGGGATACTATTAACTTATTTTCTTAATCTTGTTGATAAGATCTTGATTGGTTGGTTTTAACTCTATAAGTATTTATTTACCATTGTTAGAGGAAGAAGGTATGTTTGATTGTTTAAAAGTTTACTCTTGCCATTATTTTTTTCCTTCTCTAGCTAAGGTGTGCAATTGCTTCATAGGAAAATCCGAGGGTAGTCTAGCACCAAATTCTATCAAACTAATGAGTGCCTCATCTTGGTTATCTTGATATTAAGTATAATCCCCTTCAGATCCTACAGTTGTAGGAATATCCTTAAAGACAATAGAATTGTCTTGTCCATCATAAAAGTGCTCATCCTCATAGCCAGGGTTGTAAGGGACCCCACTACGAGTGAACCTTTGAGTCATGTCTAAAAAGGTTTTATCTATACATTTGTCTTAGATATGGATCAATGTTTTACAAATGTTTTAAAAAAGGTATGGATTTTGATCCTTCTTACAAATAAATGAATAAGGTACTAAGGAGACTATAAAAGGAGGGTGTCTTAGAACCATACACAATTAGAAGAATGTGCTCACAAAATTACTCAACCTTGGGTAGGGTTGAAATCATATAAATATGAATAGGGTATGATAACTCAAAAATCCTAGAGTGTCATTAGTATACTAAAAAATAGACTTTTGAGATACATCAATAGTGTAAAAGCTAGTTCAACTTCGAAGAGTTGCTACTAGAAAACTATAAGAAAGCCCTTTGGATTAGGAAGGAGACAATGTGAACCAAGAACTCATGATGTGAAAACATGCAAGAATTACTACGTATAAAGCTAAAACCAAATGGATGGCACAACATCACCACATGGTAATAGGAATGGTAGTATAAAATATGTTCTAGGACTCAAAGCGTGAGCGATGAACAAGATGACTTGAGTCCACTAAAGATGACAATGTGATAATGAGTCTATAAATGACCCTCAATTCAAACGAGAAGATAAAACAAGTCAAGTGTAAATGGTGAACCCAATTTAACATGTCAACCTTTAAAACTTAGAAAATTCCAATTCAAAATTTAAATTATCAATGAAGGACTAAAAAATTTTGGCAAATGATCTGGACTCAAATGGGCATCATAACTGAATCAAAATGGATGATATAACACAATGTTTTAGATGACAATTGAAATAAGGTAAAAGATGATTTTCACTTGGGAAGCTTAAGGCCTCCTTATTCAATAAATGTGTGGACAATGTGTTTTGGTTATGACATTTTGTTCACAAGTAAGTTTTGACTCCAAACAAGATCAAGTAATCTAAGATAAAGACAAATCAACTAAGTAATCATCCTAAATATGAAACTGACATTAGGGGAAATTTGGGTTTAAAAAGGGCCTTGTAAGAACTCTTAAAAAAATAATTTATTTCTTATTTTATCAAATATATTAATTGAAATAAATAATAATTCACTTAACCATATGAGTTAAGTGGGTCCATTTGCCTATTCAAAATGTCTAAAAACAATTTATTTAATTATTTTTTTGCTTTTTTCTTGTCTTCATAATTTTTAGAAACACTCCAATTAATTGCTTTTTTTTGTCTTTTTTCTTGTCTTATTTATTTTTATATTATCTTCATTTTATTTTTTTAATAATTTTTATATTATTTTAGTTTTATTTTTTCATATAGTTCTCACATCCATCAATTTTTAACCTTGGCTTCTTGGATATTTGAAAATTATATATAATTGGTTTATTTTTAACTCATTTGGGATGATTTCCTAGATTATTCATTATCATATGCTACCTATTTATATATAACAAACATGTTTTACTCGAAATCTAAACCAAACTAAACATACATCATAGTATGATCTAGTGAATAATTTTTCTATTTTAGATATGGACCATATTATTCTCTTAACTAACATACTATTTTTTTAATTTAAAAGCTGAGGAATGATCTTGTCTAGTTTTAAAAATTTAATTACATTTAAAAACTACCATACATCTTGATTTCCTTTTCTCTAGAAAATAATTGTATTCAAAATTCATTCAAAGTCTTTCAGTATTGTTCAGGATTGAATCCCCATTTTAAACATTTATGTGAAAATAATGTGAAGGTAATTTTATGTGTCCATTAACTGATCCTAAATATTGTAGATTTGGCAAATCAAACTATATTTATTGGATAAAAATACTATTAAAAATTGGTTCAATGTGATCTGATTTTGGTAAACATTGTGTTGTTCCCAAAATCCATCACTCATTTTTGGGGAGGACATATCAACTATTTTGGTCCTACAGGCCAAAATTCTCTCTTCCCTTCTCAAAAAAATGTTTTGATTGCTCCAATTCTTCAATTATTCAAGAATTTTCAGTCAAGGGAATCATAGGTTCAACAGGTTCAACAACTTCAACAGGCGAGCTCTCACAAAGAAACAAGTTCCCAACACTTAGGCAATTTTAAGATTGGTTCAACATCGAGGTTCAACCAAAAGGTCCATCGGCAAGCTTCGAATAAAAGATTGAACCATTGAACCATTGAACCCTACCTCCAAAGGTTCAAAGGTTCAATGGGTTCAAAGGTTTGAAGACATCAGTAGACTAAAAGAGTTAAGCGCTTCGACAAGTTCAAAGTTCAATCACTTCGAAAAGTTCAACGGCTTCGAAAGACTTAATGAAAAGAAGACTTCGAAGAAGAAAGATTGAACTATTGAACCATTGAACCTTGAACCAAAAGAGTTCAAGGTTCAAAGGTTCAACGAGTTTAATAAAGTTTGAGAGACTTAGAAGAACAAAGGATTCAAAGAGCCAAGAAAGAAAGGTTGAACCGATTGAACCTTGAACCAAAATTGTTCAAAGGTTTAAGAAAGCTCTGTGTGAAGGAAGTGGAAGATTCCAGAGACAAGTTCAAAGAGTTGGTTCAAACGAATGGTTCAAAACAGTTGGTTCAAATGGTCAATTGAATGAGCAGAACATAGTATTGAACCATTGAACCGTTCAACCATTGAACCATTGTTGGTTCAATCGAACGGTTCAAAGGAGTCTCCCAAAGCCTGAAGGACAAGTTCCCTTGCAGAGGGTAGGGAACATTTGTAAAAGGATTAAAGAGAAGGCCAAAAGGAAAGAAGCGATTGAACCAAAGAAGTGATTGAACCAAGGAGCTGATAGGACCACCCGAACTGTTGAACCATAAAACCAATGAACTTTCAAGGTTCAAAGGTTTAAGGTTCAATGTGGTTTTAGTGACCAGCAACCAGTGACGTCCCTATAGATGTTAAATTCAAGGTAACAAAATGCCCATTTATTTTCAAATGTGGTGTGGAACCTGAAGAACAAACTAAGCGACCAGCTGAAGACGAAGCCAAAAGAGCCAGTAGAAAGGGAAGAGATAGCTCGAGATCTCAGATCATTAGAAAAGGATAAAATACAACAAGGAAAGAAAGAAATACCAAAAATATTTGCACAAGAGTTATTTACAATAGGTGGAATAGTCCACCAAGTAGACATCTGAGCGCACAAACATTAAAAAGTGTGGCCTATTTTTCTCCCTTTGAATAAAAGCAAGGGGACAACCACGTATATATCTGGAGACAGACCAGATGACCTATGATGAGGAGAAGACATTCGAGATGTTTTTGTACACCAAAGTCAAGGTAGATGCCCTATTCTAGCATGGCCCCTTGACTGAACTACAAATACTTTGAAGGCATTAAATGCAACATGGGCCTTTCCATGAAACAAAGTGCCAAGTCTTTCTTGGCTGCTATATATTGTAATCTCTTTTTTGATGTTAAGGGAGATCTTTTTGTTATCAGAAGCAAAACTCTGCCCAAATTGAAAGGCATTACTGAGACTTTGAGCTTAGATTGTTAATCATATTTTTTTATTTGAATGAGAAAGCAAGTGACCTTTCAGACTTTGTGTTGGAATAGCTTGTGTTGTTGAGGAAATTAGTATTATGTCTCTGCATTCTTGTCCATTTAATTAAATAAGTAGAATTAGTGAAAGTAACCAGGAAGGTGTCCTAAAGCCGACTGTGGAGAGACTTTGTGCTGCCATAATTGTCTTTAGTGTGTTTATTTTCTGTTTCTATTTAAAGGATCTTGGGATGACTTTGTGCCCCCATTGTCCTTCGTATATTTCACTCTTTGGTAGTTGAGGTGGAGACTTTGTGCTACACCTCATTCTGTTGATTACTACACCTTGTTACAGTTACTTATCACTACCAAAAAGAACTCCTATTATTTGATGTAGACCACTTCTAAAAGAAGAGAAGTACCTTCAGTGTTTTCACTAGGATTTATCTTTTGTTTGTGGACATCATCTCTAAAAAAAGAGAGATGGATGGTGTTATCCTATTGTGAGTGTTATTTTATACTTATATATATATAGTATATTATCACTTCATAGTTATAGGGAACCTCCCCTTGATGAGAGGAGAGATTTGTCCCCTTTTTATGTGGTGAACCTGCACATTTGGCTGATCAATCTCCTCATGATGTGGTTGAAGCAACCTATTTTTCCCATCTGTTAACTGGTGACAAAATATTCACCCAATAGTTTTTGGTGACTCCACTAAGGAAACAATAATTTTGTGTAATTTGAAGCCTCAAGCTTCAGATTGAAGCATCACCTGTGTCTTATCCATTATCATTATAGCCTTATCCATTTCCATTATATAATCTAGTCTTTAAAACTAGAGCTGCTAGGGATCAAACGTTTCACTTCTTTTTCCACTTTCCTCCAGCTTCATGCCAATAGTTTTTGGCAACTCTACTGGGGAAGAGTGCATAGTTTGAAGTCTCAAGCTTCAAGCTAAAGCAGGGCCAGTTCTTTTCCATTTTTATTCTACAATCTGGCAGCTCCACGCTATACAAGAATCTAGAGAGCTCAAGGTGTTGTTGACCCTATTTTTGAATTGGTGTAGCAGAGCAATTTTGATTTGTTTCCTCTACAACTTCAAGTTCAATGAACTAGGAGTCTTCTTCCTACCAATAATAGGTCACTAATACAAGGCATAACTTCTTTTTTTGCTATTAGCAGAGCTTTGCCTATACATACTCCACCTAGATTTGTTATCCCCCCTTTCCATAGTCAACTAATGGCAGTTCAAGGCCCCTAGGGTAACTCTTTTGGCCCACTCAATTTAAGTCCACCTTTACATGAGCTACCATGCAGTTCAAGGAAGAATTTCCCCAAATTGTTTGGTGATGGGAGAGTTCATCCTGATGAACATATTACAGCCTTTAGCATAGCCTATGGTGTGATAGGCATGGAGTATGAGGACGTAGCAGTCAGGTTGTTTATGGAGACATTATAAGGTGCTATTGAAAACTAGTTCTACCATCTACAGGCACATTCAGTGACTGATTGGAACACTCTCAAAGCCAAATTTGAAGCCAGGTTCAAGCCTATAGAAGATACGCATGCCCTGCTGGCCCAACTCACACAAATGAAGAAAAAACCTCATGAACCTATGAAGGACTTCATAGCTAAGTTTGACAAGTCGAGGAACAATATTCCTACAATTGCTTAGCCAATAGCTGAGAATCTCAAATGCTTCTTCATCAACTCTCAACTACCTAAAGTGAGTTTTTTGCTAAGACAGGCTAGCCACGTAGACCTTGGTGCTACTCAAGATTTGGCCACTGAGGTTGAAGATGATCTCATCTTGGTGGGGAAGATAAAGAGAGATCCTAATAGAGGTAAATCTTCTTCATCCTTTGAATATCTATCTACAGGCACCAATAATTTAATGGTGTAGAAGCTGGAAAATGAGTTGCTAGCTCTTAAAAAACAAATGGTGCAAGGGATGTCTTCTGCTCCTTCGTACTGAGATATACCAAGGAGGACATTTCCAAATTATTTGTACCAAGGCAATGCTACCAAGAATCAAGGGAAGCCAAATCACCTTCCTCCCCCATAAGGGAAACTTGCTATTAAAGTACCTCCAACGAATTTAGTAGTTGTATATCTTGAAATAAAATATGATTTCTCCTTCCAGCCTGAGTTGAACCCAAAAGATGACACTGATCTCTTCACAAAAAACTAAGAAGAATACGCTGGTGACTTGAACATTGGTTTCCTAAACTACCAGGATGAACCTAAAAGTAAAGGTGAAGCATTTGAAGGGTCAGACACTGTATTCACCCAGTCCCATAACCAGTCAGCCTAGCACACTGATAAAGAAAAAATAGAGGAGTGATCTCAATTAAAAATTTTGATTGCTAAGTGGGGAACCACTCTACCTTTTCAATCGAAGGACACAGTGATCCATAAAAAGGTAAGTACATCAAGTACACCTTCACCTTCAACTTCAATTTTGCACATCAGTACCCCCCTCTTAGAAACCAAAAGGATGAACTACCTTCCCCTATTCCTAATTCTTTCCAGTCATTTGATATAATTGACCATGTCAAGAAAACCAAAATTTAAATGTCTGAATTTGAATCCTACAATCCAATCTTGAGTAGTTGGATAAGTTGGTTTAGTGTGTAAAGAATAAAACTATCCCTGCATTTTTAACTGTTCCAAAGGTGACTCCCACATCCACCTGGAATAACCTTGTCATTGCTCCTCTTGCTGCTCTTGAAAGGACTAAACCATTTTATGTCTCCCTACTAATAAATGGACACCAGTTGAACAATTGCATCATAGACTCAGGTGCATCTGACAATGTCATGCCTGCCAAAGTAGTAGAATGTCTTTGACTCACACTAACCAAGACCTTTGGGAGATGTTACTCTATGGAGAACAAACAAGTGCCACTACTGGGACAAATCAAGGATGCCCAATTTGCATTTGCAACATTTCCAAATAAGAGGATTAAGATGACAATCTTGGTGGCTGATGTCCCAGCCTCATATGGCATTCTTCTTGGGTGAAATTTTTGTAAGGATGTTGGTGGTGAGTTAAGTATGGACCTGTCTAAAGTGAGGATTATGGTCAAAGGCATCATGCAAAGATTGCTCCTTGAGAAGGAAGAAAAATATGTTGTCACTCAAATGTCAGCCCATGAAGTTCAAATTCTATTTGAGTCTTCAGTCAGGGGTAATTATTTTTTGTCTATTGAAGACGTTCTTATTATAGTAGACAAAAGTCTTGTAGGTGGCGATCCAAAAATTGATTCAAACAAGACATCAAAAGAATTGGTAGGGTGCAATATAGATGAAAAAAGATCTTCCCTCTCTAATGAAGAAAAATTTGATAGAAGATTAGTTTCTGATGATGTTTGGATCCTAGAATTTGATAGTAGCAATTATTCTACCGGCTCAGGAGTCAAGATTGTTCTAATATCTCCTCAAGGAGATATTTTTCCTTCTTCATACAAGTTGTAGTTCAGAAATACCAACAACACTACTGAGTATCAATCTCTATTACTCAGGTTAAAAGTAGCCCAAGATAGAGGTTTCAAGCTACTTCATGCCAAAGGAGATGCTAAGTTGATGATTTGTCAGGTGAGTAACCTATGTCAAACCAAGAATAAAAGATTGTGACATTACCACAATCTGGTATGGGATCAAATTAAAAGTTTTAAAGATTTCAATATTTCTGTAGTGCCCATAGAGTCTCATAGTCATACAAATTAATTAGTTTTCCTTGCAACCTTCATGGTTTCTCACCATGATTTCAAATATAATAGGTACACTATCAAACTGGTCTTTCAACAAAGTGTGCCTAATAAATCTAACCATTGGCAGGTGTTTGATGCTGACAATCAAATCATGTGCTTCACTAGACTAGAAGAGCAACAAGCTATGGTAGTGGACCATACTGTTGTGCGCCAAAGTCAAGAAAAGAAACTTTTGCCAAGAGAGCAAGGATTTATGATTTTCAGATTGGAGACCACGTCTTGCAATGGAGAAAACCAAAAGGAGTGCACAGAAAATGTGATTCTTAGTGGAGAGTTCCATTCACCCATCATCAATTTTGGGGAAAAAATGGTTTCTTACTAGTTTATCAGGACAAAATGCCATTTTCATTGTCTCACAGTGGGCAGCATCTGAAGCACTTCATATTTTGAAGTATCAGATAAGTTCAGTTGTACATTTCTATATTTGTATAGTCTTTAGTTCTATTTTGTTTTGTTTATTTTTGTGTCTTTTTGACACCTTTCTTTTTGCGTAGCATGACTCTGTATCCCAATGGCATACTTAAAGGCACTAGAGATTCTAGATTCTACTCCCTTCAATTATTTTTACAATCAATGGAAGTTCCCCAATTGGAGCCAGCTATTGTTCCCAAAATTTGTCACTCATTTTTGGGGACAACATATCAACTATTTTGGTCTTGTAGGCAAAAATTCTCTCTTCCCTTCTCAAAATTTTTTTTTGAGTGCTCCAATTCTTTAATTATTCAAGCATTTTCGGTCAAGGGACTCGCAAGTTCAACAAGTTCCACAAACTTCAACAGGCAATCTCTCATAAAGAAACAAGTTCCCAACACTTAGGTAATTTCAAGATTGGTTCAACATCAAGGTTCAATCGAAAGGTCTATCAATAGGCTTCAAACAAAATATTGAACCATTGAACCATTGAACACTGCCTCCAAAGGTTCATAGGTTCAATGGGTTTAAAGGTTCAAAGACATCAGCAAACTCAAAGAATTAAGCGCTTCGGCAAGTTCAAAGTTCAACCGCTTCAGAAAGTTCAATGGTTTCAAAAGACTTAACGAAAAGAAGACTTCGAAGAAAAAAGATTGAACTATTGAACCGTTGAACCTTGAACCAAAGAATTCAAGGTTTAAAGGTTCAATGAGTTCAATAAAGTTCAAGAGACTTAGAAGAACAAAGGATTCAAAGAGCCAAGAAAGAAAGGTTGAACTGATTGAACCTTGAACCAAAATGGTTCAAAGGTTCAAGAAAGCTCTGAGTGAAGGAAGGAAGCAGAAGATTCTAGAGACAAGTTCAAAGAGTTGGTTCAAATGAATGGTTCAAAGTGGTTAGTTCAAGCGGTCAATTGAATGAGTAGAACACAGTATTGAACCATTGAACTATCAGACCATTGAACCATTATAGGTTCAATCAAACAGTTCAAAGGAGTCTCCCAAATCTTGAAGGACAAGTGCCCTTACAGAGGGTAGGGAACATTTGCAAAAGGATCAAAGAGAAGGCCAAAAGGAAAGGAGCGATTGAACTAAAAAAGTGATTGAACCAAGGAGCTGATAGGACCGCCTGAACTATTAAACCATAGAACCAATGAAATTTAAAGGTTCAAAGGTTCAAGGTTCAATGTGGTTCAAGTGACCAATAACCAGTGACATCCCCGTAGATGTCAAATTCAAGTTAAAAAAATGCCCATTTATTTTTAAATGTGGCACGAAACCTGAAGAACAAACTAAGCGACCAACTAAAGAAGAAGCCAAAAGAGCCAACAGAAAGGGAAGAGATAGCCCAAGAGCTCAGATCATGAGAAAAGGAAAAAATACAAAAAGAAAAGAAGGAAAGACTAGAAATATCTGTGTAGGAGTTATTTCTAGTAGGTGGAATAGTTCACCAAGTAGACATTTGAGCGTGAAAACATTAAAAGGTGTGGCCTATTTTTCTCCCTTTGAATAAAAGTGAGGGGACAATTGCGTACATATCTAGAGATAGACCAGATGACCCTTGCTAAGGAGAAGACATTCGAGATGTTTCTATACACCAAAGTCAAGGTAGATGCCCTATTCCAACATGGCCCCTTGACTGAACTAAAAATACATTCAAGGCATTAAATGCAACATGGGCCTTTCCATGAAACAAAGCGCCAAGTATTTCTTGGCTGCTATATATTTTAATCTCTTTTTTGATGTTAAGGGAGATCTTTTTGTTATCAGAAGCAAAACTCTGCCCAAATTGAAAGGCATTACTGAGACTTTGAGCTCAGATTGTTAATCATATTTCATTATTTGAATAAGAAAGCAAGTGACCTTTCAAACTTTGTGCTGGAATAACTTGTGTTGTTGAGGAAATTGTTCTTATGTCTGTTTCCTGAATGCATTCTTGTCCATTTAATTAAATAAGTAGAACTAGTGGAAGTAACTAAGAAGGTGTCCTAAAGCTGACTGTGGAGAGACTTTGTGCTGCCACAATTGTCTTTAGTGTGTTTATTTTATATTTCTATTTAAAGGATCTTGGGATAACTTTGTACCCCCATTGTCTTTCATATATTTCACTCTTTGGTAGTTGAGGTGGAGACTTTGTGCTACACATCATTTTGCTGGTTACTACACCTTGTTACAATTACTTATCACTACCAAAAAAAACTCTTGTTGTTTGCTGTAGACCACTTCTAAAAGAAGAAAAGTGCCTTTAGTGTTTTCACCAGGATTTATCCTCTGTCTGTGGACATCATCTCTAAAAAAAGAGAGATGGATGGTGTTATCTTACCCTGAGTGTTATTTTCTACTTATATATATAGTATATTAGTACTTCATAGTTATAAGGAACCTCCCCTTGATGAGAGGAGAGATTTGTCCCCTTTCATGTGGTGAACCTGCACATTTGGTTGATCAATCTCCTCGTGCTGTGGTTAAAGCAACATATTTTTCCCATCAGTTCGCTGATGACAAAATATTCACCCAACACGTTGGTCATCAAATCTCATGGACATTGATCGTTGAGTAGCCCAACATAGAAGTGACGATTTGTGTAGTTAGATAGATTAAAACTTTAAGTATTGTATTAACTATTCACTTGATTGTGATGTGGAACTAAATAGTATGTAGCTTTAAGATAACATGTCCTACATTGTAATTAATTTTATGTAATAAACCTCTTATTATTTTTCATCCATTAATTTTAGATATTTGATGAATTCTCTTGATAATACTACGGTGCTATCTCTTGATCACCAATCCAAACATTGGTTTGATAACACCTAATTTGATAATCTAAGGAATAATAGTGGCCTTTTGCTATTTGATCAAATAATTTATGCATCTTCAACTTCCACAAAGTCTCTGGTATACACCTACAACATGAGTCCAAGTAATTTTGTTGTGGATATTGTTTCTTCGATGATCAAAATGGGAAACATAAACCCAATTAAAGTAATCATGGTAGATAATCATAAGCTATGGTATTTAGATAACTAATGAGAGAGAATTTCTCTACTTCCCATGGTGTTGGTGATGTAATAACATCATTATATGACAGACTACTCCATCAAACAAAAGACATGCACACTAGATGACAAGATGTTGATCAAAATTAGAAACAAAAGTTCATCTTTACATTCAAACCCATGTTAAAAGACTCTCTATAGATTATATATATAATCCATAACATAATTTCTAGTATTAGATTCATATCTATGGCTAGAAATTGAGTGAAAATCCAAGCATTATGAGACACAACATAGATATAGTATTTGTCAAAGTAAAATAATTACAGGACAACTGAGGTTAGGGGTCAATAATTATAGAGAGAGATTAAAAAATGAGAGATAATTTATGTAACTTTAGATATCTCAAACTTTGAATAAGGATCTATTCTTAATGATGATATCATACATATAAATGGACTTGAACTAAGAAAAGTTCATTGGCATGGAAATGAGATGCAAAGGAGAGGAGGGCTTTTGGAACTCTAGATCTTTATTTAAATATCTCTCCCATCCCAAATAAAAGATATTTTTCTCAAGATCTACATAGGAAGTGATGGTACAGTTAGTGGGCACATAGACCAAAACTTTTTACTTTATTTTAATCACATCTATGCCATTGATGGGTTCCATCATGGGGTTGGGCACCAGTTTGGCCACCTTATTCTTGAAGATCCACACTCTAGACATTATTAAATATAATATTTCTTCACCTTGTTTGAGTTATGACAAGTGTGCACTCTCTATAATAAAGATGACAAAGCGGTCTGAAATGATGATTGTGATTCTCACCTACACCTACACTTGCACCTACTCTGGTTCATGTTCTTGTATTTGATTTTTTATTCTTCACATAAAGTGCTGCTGTATGGTCAAGATTCACAATAATTGCAAGGTCATTAGTTCTTGAGGGAGTAATCACCAAGTGAAGTTAGAGTATGTAGGTATCGATAATGCTTAAGAAGAAGAGAGTTCATTGTGAGACTTTTGACTACCTACAGACTAGTTTTAAGGGCTGCTTGTAATGCAAGCACTCATGATATAAAATATGATTGGTTTTGAAGGATTGTGTTTGTGGTTACTAAATTATTGACTCCTTATAATATCATCTGTATATATACAACACATCTAGCTCAACATCACTATAAAAGCTATATCAAGGATACGTCCTAAAGCACCACAATATGTTTCATAATATTTGTGAGCACAAAGGCTTCATTTTGATGAATTCTCATATATTTTTCATGAATTCTCTGACCATACACCCCATGCCCAACAAAAAAAAAACCTCTAATTCATAAAAAAATCCATTAATTCTACCAAAAATTAATACTCAAAAAATGAAAATGAATAATCCATGAATCATCATTTAGCATTTAATTTTAAAAAAAGGTTACTTTTTTTCTAATTAAGTTGATATATATTTTTGTTTGTACTTTCTATATTCATTGAAAGTAAAAAATCTAAAAGAAAATGTTTTTTTATAAAAAGGAAAAAATGGGATAAACTAAGTAGGGTCATTTTAACCCAAGTGAATTAATTTTCAAAATTTAGTAAGTTTTATATAATAAATAATAATAATTATATTTGTGTTATCATAAGGGATGATTTCATAATTTTAATGATTTACATTAATTTCATATGTCATATTTCATATTTTAGATATTTATTTAGAAAGACTATTTATAATTAAAAATTTTCCTAATGCAAGGTATGGCAAAGTGGGGTTGACTAAACTAACAAGTTTTCAAATGTTTCTAGATGGATCCCATGTCTACCAAATTTCATGTTATAAAACAAGAGAAGTCTTTCCCTTTTTATAACCACTACATCTATCGCTTGCTCAATGTAGTCTGATGTCCAACATGATCATACGTCTTAGACTTATCCTCTAATAATGAAGATGATTTAACCACTCAAACCATCATCCCAGTGAGGGGATCCTAATTTATAAACCCCCTATGGAGAGGGGTTGAAGATGATGTCAGAAGATGAAGCCCTGAGTCAAACCTTCCCTATAGAACTTATGGGAGGTAATGAAGTTCCCCTCACAAGCCAAGATGCAATGAAATAAAAACTAAGTAAAAAAATATTTAAGGTTGTTTTTAGATCACCCAAGCCCTACGGGTCTTGGGGAGAGCCTTCACAAAATCTCTTTTATGCCTTGGGACTAAGAAAATTTGCAATGAAGATGACACTTTTG
The DNA here is from genome assembly GCA_037957365.1 of Torreya grandis. NCBI lineage: Eukaryota > Viridiplantae > Streptophyta > Pinopsida > Cupressales > Taxaceae > Torreya > Torreya grandis. Next base: position 1,728,645 of record JARHVA010000586.1, read on the forward strand.
ACTCCACAAGTTCCATAAAGGGGATGGGGGGAGAGCATACATGCACAACTTCCTCTTTACTCAAACAAAGTAAATGAAGCAAAAAATGATAAATGACTTACTTAAAACAAAAATTTGAAATGATTTTGGTTTTAAAACACTAAATTGAAATGTTTGGTGGTGTTCTTTGGCCCCTTGGCCTTAAGTTACAAAACTTTCAAAGAACAACTAAAAAACAATCAATATAAATAAGCAATTTTTCCTTTTAAGCACTAAATGAAAGGTTCCTAATTATTTATAAGCATCTCAAAAGAGGTTTAAAAATATCTAATTAAGCATGCTTGGCACTTATCAAATATGTCCTACAAGAAAATGGTCAACATGTTGTTTAGCTTTGAAGTTCTTTTTCAAATGAGAAAAGTAAACTTGAAAAGTATGATATTGGGTTTGGATGACATGTCAACTTGAAGGTAAAACCTCAAGAAAGCAAACATGTTAGATTAGACTTATCAAAAAATCTCAATAAAATTTTTAAGGCAAGGATTAGACAAAGAAAACATAATTCAATGAAACCAAGCAACGACGATTAGAAACATTTAAAAGGTTCAAAATCCTATTTCAAGATTTTGTGAAAAATCTATATAAATTTAAGATAAAATGATAGCATATTCTAAAAAATTAGGAGAAAACACATGGTTTTAAAAACAAAATCATCAAAAATGGGATTCGCATGACCCCAAACAAAGCTCTACAAAATGGCCTATAGTGAGTCCAGGCTATGGGTTTTATAATCCAGGCCATGGATTTTATAGTACATAAATCCATGAATGAAAAATATGATAAAATCAAAACTAAAAATGAAAATTTGAGGATATTCAAGCATCTATTTAGTGATTTATGAGTTGCCCATCTTCATCTCCTTGGTATGTGGGGTGCATCTCACTCTATCGAGCATGACAAAATATATATTGGATTACAAAGAGGATCAATTCAAATATTAGTCATGAAAACTCACAAAAGAATGCATAAGAATTGACAATATAAGCCAACCTATGCATGCAGGGTTTGTAAATGATAATAAGAAATAAATGAAAGAAAGCAATAAACCTTTACCTTCCCAAGTGATTCCACTATCCAAGCATGGATCCAAACGTGTTCTCCTTTTGATATAGAGCTCTATAATTTGTCAACAATGGCTTCTTTACTCTTCTATTACCTCAAGAACTCTGTGCAAAATCTAGGCTCATGATATAAACTATCTATTTTGCCTATCAATTAGAGCTAAACCAAATGCAAATAACATAATAATCAAAACATAAATGACTTGTGGAGTTATTTTAGCATTATAAGTTTACATAAATTTTAAGCTAAAAAATGGTAGTGTGAGGCCTTCTATTTATAGATATTTGACATTGGTCAAGATCAACCATGACCATCCATCTCAAGATTGAGATGTGTGGCCATGGATTAATCTAATATTTATAATTAAATCCATAAATATCTTCATCATGATTTGGGAAGAAGGGACATTAATGAGGCATGTGAGGCATTAAAGAGGCATGTCAGGCCATAATTTAGATATTTTATGCATTTATGGCCTAGGGATGCCTTCCTAAAAATGATGTCATTAGGTGATGCAGTTAATAGGAATTAATTTTTGAAAATAAATATTCAATAACCTCCATGGAAAATCCACTTAAACTCTTGATTTGAATTAATTATCCTTAAAAAAGATTAATCAATATTTGTACAATTCTTTGAAAATTGGCCCTCAATTAATCAAAATGGTCAGAAAGTCATTTACTAGATCATAATTTGACTCAGGAAGAATTGGAAGGTGATGTTAGATGCATTGGAATCATATTCCCATTTTTGATATTTCCGACATAAAATAACAAAGATACATGATGTGTACTAATTAATTAGAAGAAAAGAGCGATCCAGAGCACAAAAAGGTGAAATTATCATTTTAACTTGAAATGAATTGATCAAATTTAAGAATCACATAAAATGCATTACCCTATTTAGGGATACTTTGGCCTAAATCAACACTTGTAACTGACAATTTTAGACCATTTAGTGTATTTTAGTGATTTTGAACTAATTTGGTCATTTGAGTGTATTTGAGAAAGATTGAAAATTTCAACACAAAAGGTGTTAGGAATTGGATGTCTACATTGATGACACCTTTCCCTTAGTATTGAACTAGAATGAATTACAATGAAACTATATGTATGGATTCATTAGTTCAATTAAGCAAGAATCAAACTCAGATAATTAGTTATCAATCACTAAGTGTGAGCCTTTGGTGGAACAGTGCATATCTTTTCCCATTCTATGTTTGTTCAATGAAATCTTGGCCCTTAGATCACCAACTACTCCTAAAAACAAGGGGACTTTATCCTACTTAGTTTGATCTCTAGGTACTTATTTCAAAATGTTCAATCCAATGAACATCTTTTGAGGGTGAGTCACTTGTTGAGACCAACAAAAATATACATATAACTATATCTTATGAACCATATTCACTATTTATAAGAGAAAAATAATCAATTTTTGGTACAATCCCATTGACATAATGGTTGGTGGAATGAGCACAAAGATGGTGACATGGGCTTCTCATTTCCTTTAATTTTTGAATCATCACTAAAGGAAGATGAAATGTTATTTCCAAAGGAAGCTATTGATGTGGGTTTTAAATATACCACATTGACCTTTATGAGGTATCCTCTAACATTTTAGGATCGGTGAAAATATTTCACTCCAAGGCATGAATTGTAGGGTATTCAATTTTATAACAACCTATTTCTAGAATAACAATGAGTGATACATATTGTTTACCATGGATGGGTCAAATATGGATGAACCTAAATCTAATTGAAGTGGGTAGAAGGATAATGGTATTAGCTAAGGTGGACAAGATTCTAAAAATATCAAAAAAAGAGAGAAAGGAAGGGAAAAAAGGCCTGTGGACCACACAAGATGAAAAATCTTCAATACCAACACTTAATCTAAGTTTGGATAAGAAATCATAGGACTAATGTTTATTGCAAAATACTATATCACACCAACACTCAAATATAGTTAGGAGTCAAAGAAAAATAAAACACAGTAAACTTAAACATGCAAAATTAAAGGTTACCATGTTTGTTAGATTGCTATTGCACATCTATAAGGGGGTTTATAATTAGCATGTAAAATGAATTCAAATAAGCTATAACATAAATCCAATAACTACATTATAAAATACAACTCATAGATAATCAATTAAATAATATACCAAAATGATATCACATTCCACACAGTCCACAAAATTGAAGAAGAATCAAGATTTGCACATCAAAATCAAGTTAGCATACTTCTCAAAATTTCCTGTTAATTTCAATAGCCAAAATTTTCCTCCCTGTAGGACAGGGAGGTTACAAGTTTATATAGGCTTGAGATAGGTAAGGCCTTATCTCTCAAGTGTTATCTATATTTACAAGTTCAAAAATATAATAGTGTGTTCTGAATGATGCAAAAGGTGCATGTACAATTATAAGATTTAGAATAGACTCTTAAAATAAAAATACAATGTACATGTAAATTAAGTAAGTTGAGATCTAAAGTTACAACTTGATTAGAACATGCAAATACATATCTATCTCAATTAGGATGATAATGTGGCATCATTGGCTAAAGAAGTTGGTGGAATAACTGATGTTGTAGCTAAAGTAACCACTGGTGGTCTTTGAGAGATAAAAATTGGGCCCATAGGAGTCTAAAAAAGAGTAAATCCTCAAAATTGGGCACCCTAAGTTATCATGGAAACACTAACAATCGGTTGAGAACTTGGACCTGATCCATAAGCTACTTCTTTTACCTAGAGTTTTTCAAATAAATCATGTGTTGTATCAAACTCTTTATTTTTGATATCAAAATTGAGTATGGAAGGTTTGAAGAGATTGATGGCCTCAGCCATAAACCTTGATTGTTTAGCTTTTGAGATTTTGAATTCTTTACAAAGATCTTCATCTCTTACTACCCTATTCTTAACAAAATTAACCAATTTTAAAACTTCATAATTGGTTTTGTAAATAATACCTTCAACTTCTTCCTTAAATTTATTTGCAGGTGTTAGAAGGAGGTTCTCAAAATTTATCCTGTTGACTAACTCTCCTTTAGGAGTGATCACATTAGTGACCCTCATGTCCCTCATAATATCTAAGGCCTAACTTTCATGATTAACAAAAATCCCTAGTAGAGTCTTCATTTGATTATGCCAATTGAGCGAAGCATCCCTTATTAAAATTACATAGTTTAGGCACCATGATTTATCCATGTTGGTCATCAAGTTCAATTGGTTAAAAACATTAGTTTTAAATATTGAACCAAAAAATTCAACCTTTTCTCTAATTCTTTCATTTGATGATAAAACTTAGTTACATTCATTTTTTTGGATTGCCTTCTTGCCCTAGAAACTCACATGCTATCCAAAATATTGTGTAACTTAGTAGTTTAACTATGTATATCATCAATTAATTATAGAGTAACATTAATAGTTTATCTTTGTTAGAGTATTTTATAAGCTTCCTCTTTAATATCATACATTTACTTCATGGCCACACTAATAGAATCCAAAAAATTAGAAAAATCTTCATTACACTCAATGGGATTATTGGGATTATTCAATAAAGGAAACAAATTCTCCCTTTATTCAAATTTTATATCTTCCCTTGTGCTCAGATTTATCACCTTCTTCTTCCTTACCCTTTGGATGGTTCCACTCTTCTTTTTGAACCAATTAGAGACTATAGGAAACTATGCAAGGACTAAATTATGTCTCTTGTACCTTATATTTTACATTTCCTTTACCCAGTGTAGAATAATGGCTTCCCCTATTTATTCATTTAGACCTTGGTCTTCAAATATAAAATGTGGAGCATTCATAGGAGGAGGTGTTATTGATGGTGGTACCACTGATGCACTTATTTGGATTGGGAATTGGAGAGGTAAGTAATCAAATCTCTCCCATGGTGATGGTTCTCTTTCTGGAGTAACATTAGATACAAACTTGGTCAAGCCCAGGATATTCTTAATAATCATGGTAGATGATGGTACAGGTGATGACTAGGGCATTGGGAGCTTTAATTAAGCAAACTATTTCTTGGGAACTAGTGGATTTTTAAGGTTATAGGTATAAAACTTAACCTTACTTTGAATAAGAACCCCCTTTTTTGGGGCCTTTATTTGCATTGATGGAGAAAGAATGGGTGAATTAATAGAACTAGAGAAAATAATACGTAGGATAGCTGGAGGTAAGTCCACAACTAGAATATTTACAGTGGGAATAGATGAAACTAGGGAGGAGACTACCTCACTTATGTTTTGACTTTGTTTTTCTGTCAGGATTTGTTGATCCAATGAGCTAATCAGATTTCCTCCTTATTGTAAGCTTTCTATGTTTATGGCCTTAGCCTTATCTAATTCTACCTCTTCATCCTCTAGAGGTGCCTCTTCACTCATTCCTGACTGTACTCACTTTATTATTTCTACATATTATTCTTCATCAATTTAGTACTCAATTAATGATGTTACTTTCTTAGGATCTTCTTTATCTATTCTTTCCTCTTCCTCCTCCTCATCAATGGACTCTTCTATAGTGGGAAGACTCAATGATGGACTTTATTCTAATTGCTTTCTTTTGAAGGATGTGGGAATATCTTTGGACTTCCTCTAGTTAGTGACTAAGGGGGGAGTGGAAGGTAGAGGATATGGTGAAATAATTGAAGGAATAATAGTGGTGGGAAGCATCACTGCAGGTGGTGGTAAAGGGATGGTTAGTGTGACAATAGTGATAGGGAAAGATGTGATTAGATTTGGCATGGTAGGGAGAGTTTGAGGAAAAGTATCCCCACTGAAGGTATTTAATATTGGTGAACTTACCCAAGGAGAGTTGTGAGAATCAGTAGTTAGAATAGATAAAAACAAAGCTTGTAAAAAATCAAGGAGAGTTAATTGGGTAATTATTGTAAGGGGTGGTAGAGATGTTATAGCAAAAGTGATATTCCTCTATCTATTTGAAATAGGTGTAGAATTCTCCTTTGTTTTAGCTATTCCAAAGATTGTAGTAGTATCCGAGCATGAAGAAGGAAATTGAGGACTCGAGAGACCTTTTAGAATTTCCTTCCTTATTTAAGGGCTGGATTCCATCTGGATGCTTGAATCCCCTTATTGCAAGTCCATTTTTTCCCCTATAGGAGAGGAGGGTTTATATTACACCTATGGATCTTGTGATTGGGTTATAGGCCATTGATGGATCCATACCCTCTATACCTTTTCTTATATGACTTTAGGATCATAGGCCTAAGCCCAAATCATAGATATCAGTTTTTAATTCATCTTGGTCCATACCTTTGTGTCATCTGATGCATTTAGGAAGACACCATCATGGTCATATCCTTAGTGATCATATGAAATATTCACCCTTTTCTTCTTCTTAATTTATTGGAGGTATCCCCTTATCTTCTTTTTGGGATCCCATTACCTAAATGGTTCTACCTTTAGGTTGTAGTAAGTCCTTGCCTTGCTAGCCTAGATGAAATGTGACCTAATCACATATGGTGGTTTCCCCATGCTTGAAGGATTTTTAAAGTAATAAGACAAGTGTTTCTAGCCTAACTCTTCATCAATGCTATTATAAATTTGAAATGATATTTAATACTATAATATTTTATTTGGGACATGGTACAATAATAATAGTGGAGATGATTGTGTGCCTTCTATCCTAATGATAGTGACATTAGGGTAATAAAAATTATCTCTCATTTTTTCAAGGCTTCTTATTAAGTTTTCAGACAACCTGGGTATTAGAGTGCCATGAATTGCTTGAAACAATTGAGAATATACCTCATCACATATTATTTGAATTTAATTTTTGTACCTATATATGAACATAAAATGATGATCCTCTCCAATCCTATTCATCAGGGATTCCATTGATGGTTGCCATGATTACTTGTGGGTCTTATAAATAGTGCCTAATACTACATCTAGGAAATAAGACATCATATAGAAATTTACATTAGCTAGCCTTTGATCAGGATAAAATAATTGTCTTCAAATTGACACATATGAATTCTCCCAAGGTGACTATTTTGTTAGATGTCAAAAGAATGTTCAACAGTAGGACCCAATTGACTTGTACATATGCAGTATTGGTAAAACCATATAATAAATTTAGGAAATCCATAACTATCCTAATTCCTAGTCTAAAATTGATAATATAATTGGATAAAATCCATCCTTTTGGGTTCATCTTATGGCCTTGAACTAACCATTATTTCAATTTTTAATCTACGATATTTTTCTCGAGCCAAACATTGGATGAGACTTGGTGATACGTGGTCTCATGGATTGAAAGCCTAATATACCTCTCAAATGCCCTATCAAAAATATAAGTGGTTGTGTTTTTATTTTTCTAATGTGTAGAATGTTAAGTTGTGGAGCTAAAAGCTTCACTAATGCAGACATGGAGGTGGGTGCAAAAGGGTTGCTGAGTGCCACAGACACCGGCTTCAATCAGGCCAACCGACGTCGGCAAGAAGGAGATAGGAAGCAACCGACATCGGTTAGATATCGGCCGGCGTCGGTGACCCCCAGGCAGATAGGGACCGGCGTCGGTCGCCTGTGTGGTTCGACTGCGAGTTTATTACGGGCAGTCAGCTAATAAACCAAGTGTTTGCATGCTTAGTGCTAATTATAGACTGAGAGCTGCGGATCTAATTATTGTAATTAGATGTCTAATTATTGTTTGGATGAGATCTATATAATAGACTCATGGTTGTATTGTAAAGTTGTTCTAGTTTGAGTTGAGCAAAGTTAGCTCCTTCTGTGTGTGAGGTGAGCAAGGGTGTTCCTCCTAGTTCCACAACAGTACCAAGGTGGGTGCTGGATTGGAGAGTCAGCTGGATTCTTCAGGTATGTATGATCTTGGTCATCAGGTGAGCATGGCCCTTATAGGAGATCGACATGGTAAGTAAGATCATTGATCTACATGTGTGTGTGTGCAAGGTCAAGGTTCACAGGTGTGTAGAACCAGTATTGATCTGTAGGTTGGAGATCAGATAAGACAGCAACACAACAGGGAGTAGGATCAGGCAGGATCTACTTGGAGTATGGTGTGTACTCATTGGTATGTACGTGGAGTACATGGAGAGCTAAGAGGAAGGCAAGGTAGTCCCTTCCATAAGTATGGTCTGTTGAATTGCAGGTTATTGCAGGTTCATGGGAGATCTACTTGAAGTACTTTGAGTACTTGTGGAGTGCGTGGAGCACTTGTGGAGTGCGTGGAGCACAGGTGTAAGGTGAACACCAACTCTGTGTTTGAGTTGGATGTTGGGACCTAGTAGAGAGAGCTTTGAGGAGAGAATTATTGTTCACTTGAGGTGTGGGAAACCTCTGAAGAGGTGGTGGAGAAGAAGTGGCATCTTCTTTATTATATTCTTTTCTGTAAGAGTTATTAATACAAGTTGTGTATTGTCTCTCATATTCTGTGTTATTCTGAATTCTAGTTACTTGTTGAATCTGGTTAATTTTCACATATTAAGTTGCTTGGTTTGGTAATCAACTGTGTGCTTCTAGTGTTTCGCATCCTGACAAGTGGTATCAGAGCTAAGGTTGCAGGAAGCAGGTTTGTGTTTGGTTACAGGTCACTCTCAGGGGTTTCTGATTGAGTGGGAGTAGAGCAATGGCAGATGAAAGTAAGCTAAGAATGGAGGAGTTGAAAAGCACAGATGGTCACTTAAGGTCCCATGGAAAGAAAGAGCAGGTAAAAGAATATTGTTGGTTTGTGTAAGATTAGCATGAAGAAATTGAAGAAGCAGATGTTGCAAGTGATGGTGCACAGGATGCTCTGGGAGGTTTCTTGTATAAAGTTGAATCTTGTTTTATAGATTCGGTTGCCTCTTTCCATGCAGCCCCAGGTAGAGGAGCTGGTGAGCCTTGACAAAGAATTGGCAAAGGGAAAGTGAAGTTGAAATTATAGGTGGCCAACACACAGGTGTTGATGAAGGTCATGCAGGTCCCAGGTTTGGAGATATGGCTAATTTCTTCAAAAAGATTGGGTGATAAGAGATGCACAAGAACTCTCACAGTGGGTGCACTTGAATTAGCTGGTGGTAAGAAAACATGTACTCTTTATCTACTTGTTTATATTACTGATTCTTCTTCTATTGTGGAGACGTGGCTTCGTAGGCTTGGTCACATGAGCAGGAAGGAGATGCATGTTCTTAAGTGGAAGATAGATATATTTGATAGGCTTAAGAACTGGAAAGCCTTGGTGTTCTTGGAGGAGATGACAAACAGAAACTAGTGGATGGTGCTGGATACTTTTGAGCAGGGTAGTTTGGACATGGAGATTGATTCAAAGGAGCTCGCGGGTAAAAATTCATCACTCACAGGCGAACACAGATACCGACGTCGGTCAGGAGGAACCGGTGTCGAACAGACAGGTGCCGATGTTGGTCATGTGCAGACCAAAGCTGGTGATGTCGAGCAGGGTAAGACCGACATCGGTCAGAAGGATCGACGTTGACAGTAGGTAAGACCGACGTCGGTAGGAGGACCGACGTCGGCAACAGGGACACCAACGTTGGCAGGTTGGTAGTCAGGGACAAATGCATGGAAACTGACATCGATCGGATGCAGACTGTGGAGCGACTGAGGTCGGTCACTGTAACAGATTTTGGGTGGACAGCACGCTATCAAGGAGTCTCAAACACCCATACGGAGGACTGAAGACGTAAGTAGGCCCTCAAATTCATTGTTCCTCTTCTTTATACTTGCTGATGTAGAGCAGGAAGGATCCAGGAAATAGGTGGGAGCATGGTAGGGATATGATGCAGAACCAAATGAGAGTTTTGGTAGGGTTGCCAATCGGTGCAAAAGCACAGAGATGAATGGATTCCTTAGTTGAAGAATAGAGTGAATGGACACGTGAGATGGAAGACCAGGCATATGGTCTTGAGGAGCTGCAAGACAGTGGTACAGGTTTTGACAGAGGGATGACTCTAGTCAATGTCAGGGTAACTACTGTGGTTTGTCTTACCAGGTGGATGATGAGTCGTGACATCATTCTGTTACTGTATGTGGATGGTATATTTGCTAGCAGGGTTTATACATATAAGGTTTTGCTAAGCTAAGGGTAAGATTAGTTCAGTGGCATGTTAGGAGGAGTTTGGAGCAGCGAAATTCTTTGACATGGGAGGCATAAAGATCACAGGTTGATTTTGTCTCTAGTGGGAGCTGATGTGAATCAGGTGTTGGCAAGGTTCATTACGTAGGATGCAGAGCCGAAGCACACTAAGGGCTGGACAAGTACAGTGTCCAAAATCACATGAGGTCTGGTATAGACCTGAGTTTTCCCATGCAGTGGGAGCTATCAGAGAGTTAGGAGCCAATTTAGGGAAGTGGGTTCTCAGGGATTTTGAGAGGGACCAGCAACAGGTATACATGCAGGGTCAGGACTTCACTACATGGGTTTGTAGGTTCAGATGTGGTAAGGTGCTCAGATGACAGGAGGTGCACCATGGGATGTGTGGTGGTTAGTCTTCAAGTGGGAGCTTGAAGAGGGATACAAACTAGGAAATAGATTAGACGGAGTACAGGTACAGGTATAGTGTAGCTGTTTATCTCCAAGTGGGAGATTGTTAAGTTATGGAGCTAAAAGCTTCATTGATGCAGACATGGAGGTGGGTGCAAAAGGGTTGCTGAGTGCCACAGACACCGACATCGATCAGGCCAACCGACGTCGACAAGAAGGAGACAGGAAGCAACCGACGTCAGTCAGATATCGGCGACCCCCAGGCGGACAGGGACCAGCGTCGGTCGCCTGTGTGGTTCGACTGTGAGTTTATTACGGGCAGTCAACTAATGAACCAAGTGTTTGCATGCTTAGTGCTAATTATAGACTGAGAGCTGCGGATCTAATTATTGTAATTAGATGTCTAATTATTGTTTGGATGAGATCTATATAATAGACTCATGGTTGTATTGTAAAGTTGTTCTAGTTTGAGTTGAGCAAAGTTAGCTCCTTCTGTGTGTGAGGTGAGCAAGGGTGTTCCTCCTAGTTCCACAGTAGTACCAAGGTGGGTGCTGGATTGGAGAGTCAGCTAGATTCTTCAGGTATGTATGATCTTGGTCATCAGGTGAGCATGGCCCTTATAGGAGATCTACATGGTAAGTAAGATCGTTGATCTGTAGGTGTGTGTGTGTGTGTGTGTGCAAGGTCAAGGTTCACAGGTGTGCAAAACCAGTATTGATCTGTAGGTTGGAGATCAGATAGGACAGCAACACAACAGGGAGCAGGATCAGGCAGGATCTACTTGGAGTATGGTGTGTACTCATTGGTATGTACATGGAGTACATGGAGAGCTAAGAGGAAGGCAAGGTAGTCCCTTCCATAAGTATGGTCTGTTGAATTGCAGGTTGTTACAAGTTCATGGGAGATCTACTTGAAGTACTTTGAGTACTTGTGGAGTGCGTGGAGCACTTGTGGAGTGCGTGGAGCATAGGTGTAAGGTGAACACCAACTCTGTGTTTGAGTTGGGTGTTGGGACCTAGTAGAGAGAGCTTTGAGGAGAGAATTACTGTTCACTTGAGGTGTGGGAAACCTCTGAAGAGGTGGTGGAGAAGAAGTGGCATCTTCTTTATTGTATTCTTTTCTGTAAGAGTTATTAATACAAGTTGTGTATTGTCTCTCATATTCTGTGTTATTCTGAATTCTAGTTACTTGTTGAATCTGGTTAATTTTCGCATATTAAGTTGCTTGGTTTGGTAATCAACTGTGTGCTTCTGGTGTTTTGCATCCTGGGTATTTTCTACACATTAGAAAAATAAAAACACAACCACTTATATTTTTGATAGGGCATTTGAGAGGCATATTAGGCTTTCAATCCATGAGACCACGTATCACCAAGTCTCATCCAATTTTTGGCTCTAGAAAAATATCGTAGATTAAAAATTGAAATAATGGTTAGTTCAAGGCCATAAGATGAACCCAAAAGGATGGATTTTATCCAATTATATTATCAAAAATAAACTACTAATTAGGTATATACAAGGCATTACCTCTAGTTTTACCACTGTTTGGTGGAGGCCTTGTGCTTTAATGGGCAAAATATCATCTATATATTGCTTCTCATCTAGAGATATTTGATATTGTGTTGAATAGAACACCAAAGATTCTAATTCATCCTACAATGTTGAGTAGTAAAGGAATTTAAAAGTTTAGGATATTCTTCTTGAACACAATATCTAGAAATTCCTTGCCTAGAGCATAAGGTTACATAAAAGGAGCTTAAGGATGACCCTCCTTTGAAGTGGAGGCCATTTTTTCAACTTTAATGCTATAATTATTATTATAAATTGATTGGTTCACTTTGGAAATCTCAATTGAGAAAATTAGGGCTTCACAATTCCTAGTCTAAAATTGATAATATAATTGGATAAAATCCATCCTTTCGGGTTCATCTTATGGCCTTGAACTAACCATTATTTCAATTTTTAATCTACAATATTTTTCTCGAGCCAAACATTGGATGAGACTTGGTGATACGTGGTCTCATGGATTGAAAGCCTAATATACCTCTCAAATGCCCTATCAAAAATATAAGTGGTTGTGTTTTTATTTTTCTAATGTGTAGAAAATACCCAAAAGATGTTCCATTGAAAAATAAACTACTAATTAGGTATATACAAGGCATTACCTCTAGTTTTACCACTGTTTGGTGGAGGCCTTGTGCTTTAATGGGCAAAATATCATCTATATATTGCTTCTCATCTAGAGATATTTGATATTGTGTTGAATAGAACACCAAAGATTCTAATTCATCCCACAACGTTGAGTAGTAAAGGAATTTAAAAGTTTAGGATATTCTTCTTGAACACAATATCTAGAAATTTCTTGCCTAGAGCATAAGATTACATAAAAGGAGCTTAAGGATGACCCTCCTTTGAAGTGGAGGCCATTTTTTCAACTTTAATGCTATAATTATTATTATAAATTGATTGGTTCACTTTGGAAATCTCAATTGAGAAAATTAGGGCTTCACATATGCTTGAAGGCTCAAACTTGTAATGTTTGATCAAGAGAGTAATGGAGAAATGACTTTCCTTCACATAGATTATATATATATCACTCTAAAATATGAGTCTTAAATGTATTCATGTATCCTTAATGTAAATAATGGAATTTATATTAATTATCATTTTGATTTGAATGTACTACTTAGCTTTGGTGAGTTCACTTTCTTGCCAAATGGTAATATTTCATTAACTTTACATGTATATTCATCTCATTTGAGATAGCTATCACTTCTTCATTCACTAGCTCTTTTGCTTTGTTGTCAATATTATTTATGTAAACCTTAACTATGATTGATTTGGGTTATGATAATTTTACGATCTCTATTCATCCAACTCTTTAGATTTATAGTTTTATTTTGTATACTTTGGGGTTATGAGTTAATGTGATTGAGCCACATGGAGAAATCTAAAGCTTGCAAGAACTTGAGACCTAATCACTTGAATATTGGAACTGTGTATGTCTCAGAGGATCTGGGTAATGAAATGTTGACATGTGGTGTGATCTTAGAGACCTCAAGGCTTGGAGACTTAGGTCCATAGGACCATTGAACCCTTTAATTTACTTTTATACTTTTGGAGTTATGTTTAGATGAAAAGGTGCCAAGTGTTAACTATTCGGAGCTCATAAGATCAAAAATATTACACTATGAATCATCAAACTGTGTTAATCCTTCCAGGGTCCTAACTGATGAAAATATGCCAAGTGTTGAATGTTTGAAAATGTAGAATCTCAGAATAATTAGATTTTGAGAGCTCAAACCTATTATCCAATTGATAATTTTTGTAAAGTCTCTACGTACTTGAAATCATGAGAACACACCACATGTATGTTAGGGTGTGGAGCTAAAAGCTTCACCTAAGGCAAACAGGGAGGTTTTCAGAGCATGACAGTCATGAGCATCGACAGGCCACAATCGATGTCAGTCAGGGGACAGTGCAAGGGAAACCAGCATCGGCAGGAGATCGACTGGCGTCGGTCACCTCCAGGAAGGCAGGGACGGACGTCGGTCACCTGTGGCGGTCAGAACTACTATTGACGAATAGTCAATTAAGTGAACACAGAGTTTGCATGTTAAAGACTAGTTCGAGTCTTTGAGCCGCTTGTCTAAATTAGTGTATGCATGAGATCTATATAATAGACTCATGGGCTGTATTGTTAAGTGTTGAACTTGTAGAACCCAAGTGTGGAGCTTGGTGAGTTCTTCCCATGGTGGAATCAAGTAGGATTCCCCATGTATGTAAGATCAGGTTTGATATGCAGGGTGTTGCAGGATCATGGTGGAGATCTACATGTGATAAGTAAGATCAGGTTGGTCTACAGGGATGTGTGTATGCGAGGGTCAGAACAAGATCGATGGGGGAGCAAGATCAAGGTGACATTAATACATCAGGAGCAGGATAATGGTGAGATCTACTTGGAGTACTGGTTCGTACTCGGTTGTACTGGATGTACAATGAGGTGAACAACAGCTTGTGTTAGTTGTTAGTTGTGATCTATGAGAGAAGATTACTCAGGTGGGAAGATTACTTGGAGCCCTTGAGGAGGAATCCTCACAGAGGTGGAAGAAGAGTGTGATCTCTTTATTGTAATTTCCTTTGTAATGAGTTGAATGCAATTATGTGTTGCCTCTCATATTCTGTGTGTTTTATCATTGATAGTTATTTGTTCTTCTGGTTATTTCCGTAATCTAAGTTGCTTATACAATGGTAATCATGTGTGCTCTTAAATTTGACAAGTTGTGTTAGAGCTTTAGGGAACTTAGGTCCTATAAAATGGTATCAGAGCGAGGTTGGATGTTCTCAAAGCAAGCTTGACTAACAGATGGCCAGATTTGGTTAGTGGTTTGTTGATTATAGGTTACTCACAGGGGTTTCTGATTGAGTGGGAGTATAGTAATGGCAGAAGAAGGTAAGCTGAGGATGAAGAAATTTAGGCACAAGATTAACACTACAAAGAGTGTGGTGGGTTGTCTTCAAGTGGGAGCTTGAAGAGGAATACAAGCCAGGATGCAAATTAAACAGAGTACTGGTATGGGTACAGGTGTAGCTATTTATCTCCAAGTGGGAGATTATTAGGGTGTGGAGCTAAAAGCTTCACTTAAGGCAAATAGGGAGGTTTTCGGAGCATGATAGTTGCTGGCATCAACAGGCCACAACCGACGTCGGTCAAGGGACAATGCAAGGGAAACCGACATCGACAGGAGATCGGCCGGCGTCGGTCACCTCTAAGAAGGCATGGACTGACATCAATCGCTTGTGGTGGTTAGAATTGCTGTTGATAAATAGTCAGTTAAGTGAACATGGAGTTTGCATGTTAAAGACCAGTTCGAGTCTTTGAGCCGCTTGTCTAAATTAGTGTATGCATGAGATCTATATAATAGACTCATGGGCTGTATTGTTAAGTGTTGAACTTGTAGAACCCAAGTGTGGAGCTTGGAGAGTTCTTCCCATGGTGGAATCAAGTTGGATTCCCCATGTATGTAAGATCAGGTTTGATACGCAGGGTGTTGCAGGATCATGGTGGAGATCTACATGTGATAAGTAAGATCAGGTTGGTCTGCAGGGATGTGTGTATGCGAGGGTCAAAACAGGATTGACGGGGGAGCAAGATCAAGGTGACAGCAATACATTAGGAGCAGGATCATGGTGAGATTTACTTGGAGTACCGGTTTGTACTCGATTGTACTGGATGTACAATGAGATGAACAACAACTTGTGTTAGTTGTTAGTTGTGACCTATGAGAGAAGATTACTCAGGTGGGAAGATTACTTGGAGCCCTTGAGGAGGAAGCCTCACAGAGGTGGAAGAAGAGTGTGATCTCTTTATTGTAATTTCCTTTGTAATGAGTTGAATACAATTATGTGTTGCCTCTCATATTCTGTGTGTTTTCTCATTGTTAGTTATTTGTTCTTCTGGTTATTTTCTCAATCTAAGTTGCTTATACAATGGTAATCATGTGTGCTCTTAAATCTGACAAGTTGTGTTAGAGCTTTAGGGAACTTAGGTCCTATCAATGTCATATTTTTAAATCTCAAAGACTCAAAGGACTTATAATTTCCTTTGAAGTTTAAAGGATTTGTGTAAAAATATAATGCCATATATCAATGTTTTAAAATCTTGATATCTATTCTAATAATTAGAAACTCTTAAGAAAGCCAAAGGCTTCAAGCAACATGATAGTCCCACCTATCACAAAAAGTAAGGCCTAATAATGGGTGATTAAAAATTCCTAGTTGGTAGTCCTATAATCATATAAAACATGTAGGAAAACTAGGACAAAAAGTATATTATTACCGTTATTCGATAAATCTGAGTATCAATTTTAAAAATAACTTATGAAAACCCAAGGTTCAAAATAACTTAAAATGTTCATTCAAACTTTGATTTTGAGGATTAAAGTTTATATAAATTTAGACTCATGGGAATAACCTTAGGATTGGAATGAATAACATCATATTATAAACTTCTTAGTCTATAAAGTCCCTTAAATAGAGGTTTCTAATAATAATGGGTCCCCATTTGAAATTTTAAAATGAGGTGTGTGTGTAAGGGCACAACAAATGATGACTCATAGGGGAAAATAATCTTAATTATTTTGAGAACCCAAAATTTTAGTAATTTATCATAACAAAACTTTAGCCCTACCTAGATCATAATAAATAGACCAAACCTTGAAATAGATGCTTACTTCTTCATACAACATATTAAACCTTTCATTCATTGGGCTTGAGTGTGTGATTATTATGAAATTAATTCCTTCTTATCATGAGAGTTTTGACAAAATCCTAGAAAAACATTGTAGTTTTCATTTTGACCTTCCAACTTTATAACTAAAAAGTAAAGAAATCTTAGGTATTACTCTATTTCTAGTTAGACATCTATACCACTGAGAGAGATACCTCTAATTTCACTCAAAGCCTTACTCTAATTCTATCAAGGCATCCATGTCTCTGATAGATATTTCTTGAATCACCTATCCTCTATTATTTTGTATGATTTTGTTTAGTAGAACTAGAAGAAGGCTGGGAATCACCATTGACTGGGTATATGTATATAAAAAAATGTATTTTGGTCAATATATCCCTATCAGTGTGTTTTCAGTTCTATGTTATTATTTCTCATCCAAGTTTTAACATGTGGTCATGTAGTGAGCCTTTAAAGATATTTTTTTTTCTAAAATTTTCATGATCATAGTAGAGTAGATCCTAAAAGTCCAGTAAGATCATTCAATATAAATAGAACTGAAGTAAGTCCTAACACATACGTCTATCATGTGCCATCTAGTACTATCAAAATAGATCCTTGTGAATAGCTATTGTGTTTCCTTATTCCATGTCCCTTTATTTTTAGTATATCCTTGTGACTTTAGTAGAGGAAATTGGTTGATTTGCTCTATAATTTTAAGAAACTAACTTAGAAAGCATAACAACTAATCTACTAAAAGCAAAATGTAGAAAGTAAGAAATCTAATTTATAAAATCAGGAATCTATTCTATAAAGTAGAAAATCTAATCTAGTTATAATATAAATATTTACTAATGGTTTACTCTAATTCATATTCAATTGAAGTAACCATGAAATTGTGCTTCAAAAACTATCCATTGCCTAGAAAAATGAGGTCATGACCTTGAAGGTATTTTAGTTGGAAGACATTATTACCTATGATTTTTGATATATGATAAGATTCAATCCATAAAGGAGTGAACTTATCATGTTGTTACTTATTTTCATATGATTTATCTCATAAAAACACTAGGTCTAAAATCTTGAAGGGCTTGATTTTGGATATTTTATCAAACCACTACTTGAAAATATCCTAATGTTTATTGAAGCTATGTAGTGCTTTAGTTCTTGTGTCTTCTAACTGGACTATCTCAAGTAGTCTAGATTGAACCCTTTCATATTCACCCATATACTCTTTCATGAATTGGTACATTGGTATATTTAGAGTAATAGAAAAGATTAGTTGTTATCCATACACTGGTAGAAAAGGTGAAGCCTTGAGGGTTTGCTTGTGCCTAGTTATGTTTGCCCATAATGCATATTTCAATAAGAGATGCCATTCTATTGGTTTGTCTTTTGCTAACTTATTAATGACATCCATCAAGTTTGTGTTATTAGAGTTAGCTACTCCATTTATTTGGGGATAGTGGTTCAAAGAGAACTTAATTGTGATTTCATTTTCATAGGCCCATATTGTAAATTTAGAAGATTTGGACCATTGTCACAAACTAAGGAAATGAGAGTGTCAAACCTCATCAATATATTTTCTTCTAGAAATCTAATGACATAAATTTCCTTATAATTCTTTGTTGCTATAGCTTCTATCCACTTGGTGAAGTAATCCATAGTTGTGAGGATAAACTTATGTCCTATTGAGGAATTTGGGTTTATCACTTTAATAAAATCAAGGCCCCATTGGGAAAAGGGGCATCCTTTAATGAATGGCTACATAGGCATGACAACTTCACTTATCTCTTCTTGAACACTTGGCACTCATGGTATGTCCTAATACGATTATGGGCATCCTTGAATATTGTAGGCCAATAATATCCCATGCTCAAAATATTATGGCCTATATTATTTCTTGTCCTTTACTAATATTTTGATGCAAGTTATCTAGGATATCCTTAGCCTCTTATTTTGAAAATCATCTAAGATAGATGCATTTATAGTTATTTCTTTATAGGATTCTTTTTTTAATCATGTAGTGAGATGATTTGAGCTTGAGGGATCACTTCTAATCTCTATTTAGTTTAGGGGGCATGTACCTCTAAGTGGGTAGTGAATGATTTGTGAGTACCATTCTCCACCAACTACCTGAGCCTTATTGATATAATCAATGTGGATACCTAAATTAGTTTTAGTAATTAGCTAGATGATTCCCTATCCTCTTACCATTTTATCTATTCTGATCTCAAGGTTAAACTCTTGAAGTTTGGCCATGCACTTTATTCTCTTTTTGCCTAGCTCATTCTGGGCAAGTGTGAGCTTGATAGTAAAATCTAACACAATGACATATGTATTATTCCTGATACCATTTGATAGGACCTAAGTTCCTTAAAGCTCTGACACAACTTGTCAGATTTAAGAGCACACATGATTACCATTTTATAAGCAACTTAGATTGTGGAAATAACCAGAAGAACAAATAAATATCAATGAGAAAACACACAGAATATGATATGCAACACATAATTGTATTCAACGCATTACAAAGGAAATTACAATAAAGAGATCACACTCTTCTTACACCTTTGTGAGGCTTCCTCCTCAAGGGCTCCAAGTAATCTTCCCACCTGAGTAATCTTCTTTCATAGGTCACAACTAACAACTAACACAAGCTATTGTTCACCTCATTGTACATCAAGTACAATCGAGTACGAACTGGTACTCCAAGTAGATCTCACCATGATCTTGCTCCTAATGTATTGTTGTCACCTTGATCTTGCTCCCCCATCGATCCTGTTCTAACCCTCGCATACACACATCCCTGTAGACCAACCTGATCTTACTTATCACATGTAGATCTCCACCATGATCCTGCAACACCCTGCATATCGAACCTGATCTTACATACATGGGGAATCCTACTTGATTCCACCATGGGAAGAACTCTCCAAGATCCACACTTGGGTTCTACAAGTTCAACACTTAACAATACAGCCCATGAGTCTATTATATAGATCTCATGCATACAATGATTAGACTTGCGGCTCAAAGACTCAAACTGGTCTTTAACATGCAAACTCTGCATTCACTTAACTGACTATTCATCAATAGCAGTTCTGACCACCATAGGCAATCGACATTGGTCCCTGCCTGACTGGAGGTGACCGATGCCAGCCGATCTCTTGTCGATGCTAGTTTCCCTTGCACTGTCTCCTGATTGACGTCAATTTTGGCCTGTCGACGCCGGTGACTGTCAAGCTCTGAAAACTTCCCTGTTTGCCTTAGGTGAAGCTTTTAGCTCCACACCCTAACAATAATGCCTAAATGTTTTGAAAAATTTGATTAAGGCATATATTTTTTTATCAATCATGGAGAATTTCAACTCCACATCCTTAAAATTAGTGTCCATGAAGGCAATGGGATGTTAACTATCTTCCACCTTTTGTGTCAGTACTGTAATAAACATATGTTCTGAGGTGAATGAATAAAGACATAAATCTTTATTGAAGTTTGGACTAATCAAAATTAAAGCTTTGGAAATTATAGTCTACACATTATAGAAGGATTTCTTGGCTTCTGTTATCCATTCTATCTTATCATCTTATTTTAACATATCATTCAATGGTTTGACAATATATGCAAAACTAGAAATGAAATTCATTACAAATTTAATCTTTCCAAATAAATACTTCAAATGTTTCTTATTATTGGGTGGAGTAAACTTTGAGATCACCTAGACCTATTCTAGATCAATGGACATTCCATCGTTGGTAATGATATGACCCAAGAACTTTCCTTCAGTAACTCCAAAGATGTTTTTCTTTGGATTCAGAGAGACCCCATATCTCATGCATATGTCAAAGACATTTTGTAGATGTTTTATATGATCAACTATTTATTTTAAAAATATATTAAGGTCATCCATGTAGATGATGATACACTTCCACACCAATCCTTTAAAGGTAAAATACATTTCTATTTGGAAGGTAGCTCCCACATTAATTTGCTTGAATGACATCCTTTTATATATAAAAGTTCCCCACTTGGTGGTGAAGGTAGTCTTTATCCTATATTCAGCTTCAACTAGTACTTGATTGTAGCCCAAGTACCCATCTAAAAAAGACATCATCTTAGATATAATTACCATATAAATTACCTCATTCAAAGAAGGTAGAGGGTAACTATCTTTTTTTGAGGCTCTGTTCAAGTTCTTGAAATCAACACAGAGCCCGATTTCTCCATTTTTCTTTCTGACTAGTACAATTTTGGCTACCTAGGTCGAGTTCCTAATTAGGAAAATAATTTTGGAATCTAGTAGATTCTTTAATTTAGTTTGTATTGGAGGTTCCAAGATTGGATTTACTAGCATATATATTTTCTTGAAAGGGTTATGCTCTATCTTTAGGGGAATGGTATGAATGATCACCCTAAGTTCAAAGAAATTTAGGTCATCATATGTCCATGTAATTACATATTTTTATTCCACAAGTAATCTCTTCAACATTTGCTTTTCATTTTTTGTACAAATCAATTCCATATTGACAAATTGTGGATGTTGGTTAGTTCCTAGATTTTATTTAATGAAATCTATCTCTATTGTTTTAAGTTGTTTTTGATTTTGAGGATGAAGATACACATCAAAAGTTTGATCCAAAGAGAGCATGCTTAAAGGGATGTGGTTCTATTTTAGTTTAAAAACACCATCATATCCCATGTCCTCAATCTGCATCAGTTTCATATCTCCTTCATCTAATATGTGAGCTTTAAAAGCTCCAAAATTATTAAGGAATTCCATGATATGATTGATCATCCTTAAACACTTTGAAGTTGCCCACATTATCTGGGATAAAAGGGCATTGAACCAACTCCATTGATTTTTTTTGCATTTTTGACTCTTGAAGTGGTGTCAGATTAGCTGTTGAGGCCACTAATGAATCTGCTATCTAGTTCTTATTGCTTGGAATGGATATGATGTTGAATGCTTCAAAGGACTCAATCAAGTCTTAAGCTCAGTGATTGTACTTATTTAGATAAGTAAGTTTGCACTGGTATTTATTTATGATCTAGTTAATAACCATATTAGTGTCATCAAATATTTTAAACTACTTGACATTGTGCTTTAATGCAAAATATAGGCCTAGAATTAGAGTTTCATACTCATCTCTATTGTTGGTGTAGTAGGGAAACTGTAACCTATACGTAACTAGCTACTATTTACCTTTTAGATCTATGAGGGCCACACCAACCCTATAACCTTTCTTTGAATAGGATCCATTGAAATGTAAGGTCCATGACTGAGAAGGACATTTAAATTATTGTTCATGAGGATCATCTTTGGTGGTAAAATTATACACACTTGCATGTGAAGATATGAAATTCACTTTCTCGTTGGTGGAATTAAATTTAGTAATCAGATGTTTCATCTTTAGCTCATGGTCTATATGGATCTAGTTGGGTATTACCTTCTATGGCATCCACATGTATGATAAATAATTATCCATTTACTCATTTAGTTTTTGGACTAATCAGAGCTCAACAATAGACCATAAGCCTCTGTAATGTCCATGACCAAGATAAAAATGGTTTAAAAAATTAGTGTTGTCAAATATTTTAAACTACTTGACATTATGGTTTAATGCAAAATATAGGGCTAGAATTAGATTTTCATACTCATCTCTATTGTTGGTGTAGTAGGGAAATTGTAACCTGTACATAACTAGCTACTATTTACCTTTTAGATCTATGAGGGCCACACCAACCCTATAACCTTTCTTTGATTAGGATCCATTGAAATGTAAGGTCCACAACTGAGAAGGACATTTAAATTATTGTTCATGAGGATCATTTTTGGTGGTAAAATTATACACACTTGCATTTGAAGATATGAAATTCACTTTCTCATTGGTGGAATTATATTTAGTAATCAAATGTTTCATCTTTAGCTCATGGTCTATGTGGATCTAGTTGGGTATTACCTTCTAGGGCATCCACATATGTGATAAATAATTATCCATGTACTCATTTAGTTTTTGGACCAATCATAGCTCAACAATAGAGCATAAACCTCTGTAATGTCCATGACCAAGATAAAAATGGTTTATTGCACACATGGTTTAGATGCCAAGTAAATACACACATTCGTTAATTCATTGACACATGAGACATAAGATTTGTCTAATTTAAGGATGAGTCTCTTTGACTTGTCTGGAGTCATATCCAACTTATGATAGATAATTATCAACATCACATTAGTTGAGGTTCCTAAGTCAACCAAACAATTATGTATATTGTTTTTGAACATCCAGCTAGTTAGTAAGAATGATAATATTTTAGGTTTATCTTTATATATCATGATATTGGTTTGGGCCACTTTGGACTTGTCAAATATCCTTCTTATTAGAGCTTTAAGTAGTATCTCTCTTTGTCAGTAATCAAGTCCAACTCATGTAGAATGATATTAGCCTTGATTTTCTTCATATCTTATATAATGTTGTACATTCCTCTATTAGGTGGTTTTATCATCTATAACTACTAATCTCTCTTAGGAGGAAATGGATTATTATTAGCCTTAAAATTTGGAGGAGTGGTAACATTATTGTTTGAACATGTAAAATTAGTGACATGCTACTTAATCCTTAAATTATAATTGTTTCTTGCTTGATTATACTATTGGAAAGCATGGATCTCATTAATTTTTTCATTTGGTTCATTATCATTTTCTTCTAAAAATGCAGAATCATACATCTCAAAGGCATTGGCTGTGCTTGGATGCCCTCAACTAGTAGAGGAAGATGGTTCTTCTTGATTTATAGATCCCTCTTTCCTATCCATCTCCATATAAAATATTTTTAAGGCTTTATATAACTCGATATAGTCTAATTCACCATGCTGCATAGTGTTACGTACATGACACCATTTAGGAATGGTTGATTATATAATGTTCATCTCTAGTCCCCTATTACATGGAACTTGTTGTTATTGATTACTTACAAACCTATTGAAAGGCCTATTGTATCTCTAGAATTTGAAGCTATGATTAGTGTTCTAGCCTCCACTATTCCCAATATGCTTTTATATGTTTATAAATTCATTACTCAATTTTTGGACCATTTTTTAGATTGATTCCAATTCTATTTTTATTAGAATTAAAATTGGTACCCTATGTCATGGTATTATTAACTTTTATTAATGACTTATTCAATTTTTACTAGTTAGAGGCATAATTGTTTAGGAAACCTAGGTGCTAATTGGGTAGAACTTGGGTTAAAAGAATTAGGGTGTAGACTTAGGTCTAGTTTTAGCATACAATATTCTAGTTTATATTTGGAATTGGATTGAAATAATATAACAAAATACCAAGAACAAGTGGGGCCAAGGACCACAATTGAGGATTCAATCGCTTATCTATATTGATAGGTTCAATATAAGCCAAAGGTAATGTACCAACATTGGCTGCTCTATGGACAAAAACTATAGTCATGGGTTCTAGGGCATTCTTGTACATTTCAGGGGCCAATGCCTCTTTAGGGTGATAAGTGGTTTCAAGGATACTATAAATCTTTTGGAATATAGAATTGAAGGCTTAGATTGGTTCATTGGGATCTCACTTCATACTAGTAAAATGTTGATAAATAACACATGCACTAGTAACATGGCCAAACTATGTTAGAAGGGTGTCTTGGCAATGGGTCCATGATGTAATGGATCCTCTGGGATATTTAGAAACTAATAATAGGTCACATATTTAAAAATAAAGGGAAATAATTTGAAAGCCACATCCTCATGGGTTACATTCAAGATTCCTAAAGTGGTATTGAAGGCCTCAATATGTTATTCTATAGTCCTTAATTTCAAGGGAGAAAAGGAAGGCATATATTTCTCAAGGTTTTTGGGTAAAAAATGGACAATTATAACAACATCAATAGCACAAACTCTTAGCCAATTAGGAGCTTGAAGGGGACCTTATGGTTGAGCCATCAAGAGTAATGACAGATGAGGCTATCTACCTAGAGATAATTATTAGACTTAGGGTTATCTCCTAATTCCCTTGTTAGACCTAAATTTTCTATGGGTTTTCAAAGGTGGTAATATCAATTTATTTTCTAAGGTATAACTTGTTAATCTTGTAGGATCTTTTAGTGCAACTCAAGTGATTATTTTTGAATGAAATAAAGGTAGAGGTGTAAGCCCTCCTTCTAGAAATGAATTTAGTACATGTTGATGTGGGTTTTAAACACACCACAAAGACCTTTATGTGGTAGCTTCTAATGCTTTAGGATAGGTGAAAATATTTCACTCCAAGGTATCAATTGTAATGTATTCAATTTTATAACAACCTATTGGTGGAATAATAATGAATGATATAGATTATTTACCAGATGGGTCAGCTATAGATGAACTTGAATCTACTTAAAGTGGGTGGAAGGATGATGGTATTAACTAATGTGGGAATTATTCTCAAAGAAAATAAAAAAAAGATATAAAAGAAGGGAAGAAAAGAGGTCTGTGGACTACACAAGATAACTCTTCAAGACCATCACTTGACCTAAGTTTGGACAATAAATTAGAAGACCAATATCTACTTTAAGCTAATTTAGCATGCAAACACTCAAACATAATTAGGATTCAAAAGGAAATACAACATAGTAAATTAAACATGAAAAATTTAAGGGCACCACATTTGTCAAATTACTATTACACACCAATAAGGGGGGATTATAATTAGCATATAAAAGATATTCAAATCAGCTATAATTTAAAGTGAGTAAATGTATTAGAAAAGATAACTCATACATAGTCAAATAACTCATAAAATAGAATGATAACATATCCCACATAGTCTACAAAATTAGAGAAGCATCAAGACTTGCACATCAAAATCTATTTATTAGAAATTCTCAAAATTTCCTATTAATTTCAATACTCTCCTCCCTTTGAGACTGGGAGGTTAAAAGTATATAGGCTTGGGATGGGCAAGGAACCATCTCTCAAGCACAGTCTAAATTTACAATGTTTTTTGAATCATGAAAAATATGCATGTACATGATTAAGATTTAGAAGAAACTCTTCAATTAAAAATACAATGTACATGCAAAATAGGTAAGTTGAAAACTAAAGTTCCAACTTGATTATAAAATGCAAATACATAGCTATCTTAATTAGGGTGCTGATGTGGCACCACTGGCTAAAGAATTTGGTGGAGTAACTACTGTTATAGCTAAAATGACCACCATGGGTTCTTAAGGGATCAAAACTAGGCCCGTATGAGTCTACAAAACCATAAATATTAAAATTTGGGCACCCTAAGTTATCGTGGCAATACTAATAACCAATTGAGCACTTGGGTTTGATTTATAATCTACCTATTTTTCCTTGATTTCTTTCAACAATTCATGTGTTTCATTAACCTCTTTATTTATGATATCAAAATTGAGTAGGGAAGGTTTGAAGAGTTTGATGGCCTCAATCATCAACCTTGTTTATTCATCTTCTGAGATTTTCAATTCTACCCCAAGAGATTCAGCTCTTGCTATAATATCCTTAGCAAAATTAACCAATTTTAAAACTTCATCATTGGTTCTATAAATAGTACCATCAACTTATTTCTTGAAGTTGTTTGTAGGTGTTAGGAATAGGTTCTCAAAATTTATCTTGTTGACTAACTCTCCTATAGGAGTGATCACATTAGTGACCCTCATGTCCCTCAAAACATTTAAGGCCTTACTCTAATGATTATAAAAAGCCCCATTATAGTCTTCATTTGATTATGCCAATTAAGGGAGGCATCCCTTCTTGAAATTACATAGTTCAAGCACTAGGATGCATCTATGTTGATTATCAAGTTCAATTGGTTGAATGAACTAGTTATGGAATAATGAACTAATAAGTTCAACCTTTTCTCTAATTTTTTTATTTGATACCAAAACTTGGTTACATTCATTCTCTTAGATTGGATTCCTACCCTAAAAACCTAGATGCTATTCAAAATATTGTACAACTTAGTAGCTTCACTTTGCACATCAGTAATTAATTTTAGAGGAGCACGTAGAGGTTGTCTTTGATGGATTATTTTTATATGCTTCCCCTTTACTCTTGTACATTTCCTTCATGGATACACCAGCATAATCCAAAAAAGTAGAGTAATATTCATTATAATTAAGGGGATCATTGGTATTATTTGATAAAGAAAACAAATTCTCCCTTTGTTCAAATTCTCTCTCTTCCCTTATGCTCAGATTCACTTCTTTTCTCTTGCTCACCCTTTGGTTGGTTTCACTCTTCTTGTCGAACTAGGTAGAGACTGTAGGTAACTTTGTGAGGACCAAATTATGTTTCTCATCCCTTATATTATGCACATTTAATTTACCCATTGGGTAATAATGAGTTCCCCTATTTCTACATATGGACCTTAGTATTTAGGTACAAAATGTGGAGGAGTCATAGGAGGGTGTGTTATTGATGGTGGTGCTAATGATGCACTTATTTGGATTGGGAACTAGAAAGCTAGGTAAAACACTCTCTCCCATGGTGATGGTTCCATTATTGGAGGAACCTTATCTAAAATCTTGGTTAAGCCTAGGATCTTCTCAATAATCATATTAGCTGATGGCACATATGATGTATGGGGAATTGAGATCTCTAATTGAGATGATTATTTATTTAAAATTGGTAGTTTTTAGGGTTATAGGTAAAAAAACCTAACCATAATTTTAAAATGAACCCATTTATTTGGGGCCTTTATTTTCATTAAAGGATAAATAATTGGTGAATTAACACAACTAGATAAAATAATACCTGGGATAGCTGGAGGCAAGTCTATAGCTGGACTGTTTATAGTGGGAATAGATGAAACAAGGGAGGAGAGTACCTCACTTATGTTCTGACTGTGTTATTATATAATTATTTTCTAATCTAATGACTAGTTAGAGTTCCTCCTTGTTTTAATATTTCCAAGCTCATGGCCTTAGCCTTCTCCAATTCTACCTCTTCATCTTATGGAGGTGATTCTTGACTCATTTCTGACCCCGTTCCCTTCATTATTTAACATCTTCTTCTTCATCAGTTGAATACTCAAATAATGATATTACTTTCTTAGGATCCTCTTTATCTACTCCTTCCTTTTCTTCCTCATCAAGGGACTCTTTTATAGTGGGAAGACCCAATGATGTCTTTTCTTATTATTAATTTCCCTTAGAGGAGGTGGGAATATCTTTGGGTTTCCACTTATAAGTGAATATGAGGGGATAAGAAGGTGAAGGAGATGGTGAAATAATTGAAAGAAGAACAGTGGTGGGAAGCATAACTATAGGTGGTGGTGAAGGGATGGTTGGTATGAAAATAGTGGTGGGGAAAAAGGTGATTGAAGTTGGCATGGTGGGGAGAGTTTGAGAAGAAGTATCCTCACTGATGGTAGTGGATACTAGTGAACTTACCTAAGGAGACTTGGGAGAATCAAGAATAGTTGGAATAGATAAGAATGAATCTTGTAGAAAATTAGGGATACTTACCTGGGTAACCATTGTAAGGAATGGTAGAGGTATCATAACAAAAGTGCTCTTCCTCTATCCATCTGAAGGAGGAGACTTTTCCTTTATTGTAGTTGTTCCAAGAATTGTAGAAGTAGTGTCTAAGTATGAATAAGGAAACCAAGGAATTGAGAGACCTTTAGAATTTCCTTCCTTATTTGAGGGTTAGATTCCCTCTAGATGCTTGATTTCCCTTATTATAAGTATATTTGTTCCCCTGTAGGACTGGAGGGTTGATCTTGCACCTGTGAATCTTGTGACTAGGTTGGAAGCCACTAATGGATCTATGCCCTCTATGCCTTTTATTTTATGACTTCAGGATCATAGTAAAGGGCCTAAGCCCAAATCATAGATATCAATTTGTTCTTCATCTTGGTCCATAAATTTGTGTCATATAATGCATTTAGGAGGACAACATCATGGTCATATTGTTGGTGACCATATGAAATGTTCACCTTTTTCTTATCCTTAATATATTGGAGGTATCCCCTTATCTTCTTTCTAAGATCCCATTCCTTTAATGGTGCTACCTTCAAGTTGTAATAAGTATTGTCCTTTCCAGCCTGGATGAAATGTGACCTAATCAGATATTGTAGTTACCGAATGCTTAAATGAGTTTTAAAGTAATAAGCCAAATTTTTATGCCCTAACTCTTCATCAATACTATTATAAATTAGAAATTATATTTCTTGCTCTACTAATTTATCTAAGACATGGTGCAATAGTAATTGTTGTGATATTCATGTGCCTTCTATCTGAATTATAGGGACATTGAGGTATTACCAGCTATCCCCCATTTTCTCAAGGCTTCTTCTTAGGATGTTAGATAACCTGGGCATCAAAGTGCCATGAATTAATTTAAATACTTGAGGATATAACTCATCACATATTCTTTGAATTTCATTTTTGTACATATTTATGAACATAAAAGGATGATCTTTTTCAATCTTATTTGCTAGGTATTCTATTAATGGTTGCCATAATTACCCATGGGTTTTATAAACAATGCCTAATATTGCATCTAGTAAATAGGACATCATATATAAATTTCCATCAACTGGCCTTTGATTAGGATAAAATATTTGTATCCCAACTTGACACTTATGATTTCTCCTAGGGTAACTATTTTGTCAGATGTCAAAATAATGTCCATTAATGGGACCCACTCAAATTGTACATAAATAATGTCAAAAAAACCATATGATACATTTGTGATAGACATAACTATCCTAATTTATGGTCTAAACTTGATAATATAATTGGATGAAATCCCTCCTTTTGGTTTCATCTTCTAGCCTTGAACTAACCGTTATTTCAAATTTCCATCTACGATATTTTGTTTGAGTAAAACATTGGCCGAGACTTGGTTATATACGGTCTTAGGGATTGAAATCCTAAGATACCTCTCAAATTCCCTACCAAAAATATAAGCAGTTGTGTTTTTATTTTTCCTAATGTGCAAACAATCCCCCAAAAAATGTTCCATTGAAAAATAAACCACTAAGTGGGTCTATGTAAGGCATTATCTCTAGTTTTGTTGTTGCTTATTCAAGGCCTTATGATTTAATGGGTAGTAGGTCATCTATATATTGATTCTCCATGGAGATATTTGATTTTGTGATGAATATTGCACCATATATGCCACTTCATCCCATAACATCGATTAGTGAAGGATTTTGAAGTCTACGACACTCTTCTCAAACACAGTATCCAAAAATTCCTCACTTGAAGCACAAAAATACACAAAAGTAGCTTGAGGATGACCCTAATTTGAAAAGGACATTGTTCAAATTGAATGCTATAATTCTTCTTGTAAATTGACTATTTCACTCTAGCAAGCTCACTTGAGAAAATTAGGGCTTCTTGAATGCTCGAAGGCTCAAAATTGCAATGCTTGATCAAGAGAGTATTGGCAAAATGTCTTTCCTTCATGTAAATTTTGTATATACCACTCTAAAATCTAAGTCTTGAATGCATTCATGTGTCATCAATGCAAATAATGAATTTTATAGTTAATTCCTATTTTTATTTTCATGTGCCAATTAGATTTGACAGGTTCACTTGCTAAATGGCAACATTTTGTTAACTTTACATGGCTAGTCATCTCATTTGAGATAAATTTCACTTCTTCATTTAATGGATCTTTTGTTTTTTTTATCGATCTTATTTATGTGAACTTTAGCCATGCTTGCTTTGGGTTATGACACTTTTCCAATCTCCATTCAACCAACTCTTTATATTTTTAGTTTTGTTTCATACACTCTGAGGTCACGAGTTAACATGATTGAGCCATTTGGATAAATCTTGAGCCTATAGGAACTCAAAAGATCAGATCCCTAACCACATGAATATTAGAAATGTGTATGTCCCAAAGGGCTTTAGGTAATGAAATTATGAAATGTGGCATGATCTTAGAGACCTGAAGGCTTGGAGACTCGAGTCCAAAAAATCATTGAACCCTTTACTAGGCTTTTATACTTTTAGAGTTGTGTTTGGATGAAAAGGTGCCAAGTGTTACCTATTTGGAGATCAAAAGCTCAGAACTATTATATTGTGAATCATCAAACTATGTTAATCCTTCTAGGGTTTTGGTCAATGAAAATATGCTAATTTTCAAATGCTCAGAACTATGTAAGATCAAAACTATTAGACTTTCGAAGCTCAGACCTATTAGCCAATTGACAATTTTTGTAAAGCCTTCATGTTCTTGGACTCATGAGAATGCACCACATTATGTGTTTTCAGAGCTCAGGGACTTGAAGGACTTATAATGTCCTTTGAACTTTAAAGGATTTGTGTAACACCATAATGCCATCTATCAATGTTTTAAAAGATCTGGTTCTATCTAAAGACTTAGAAACTTTTGAGAAAGCCAAAGATTCTGGGTGTCGCATGTCACAAAAATTGAGGCCTGATCATGGATGATTAATAAGTCCTGATCAGTAGTCCCATGATCACATAAAACATGTAGAAAAACTAGGATGAAAAATATATTAGTACCTTTAGTTGATAAATCCAAGCTTAAATTTTTAAAATAACTTATGAAAATCCAAGGTTCAAAATAACTTAAAATGTTCGTTCAATCTTTGATTTTCATGATTCAAGTTTTTGTAAATTTGGACTCACAAGAAAAACCTTAGGCTTGGTATGAATAACATCATATTATGGAATTCAAAGATATATAGGGTCCCCAAATAAAGGTTTCCAACAAAGATGGGTCCTTGTTTGAAATTTTAAAATGGGGTGTGTGTGTGTTAGGGCACAAAAAAAACCTTACAGTCTAGCAATGAAATTCTTGAATTATTTCAGTGGCATAAATATTCAAAAAGAGTAGCATCATATTCAATCTTA
Source organism: Torreya grandis (assembly GCA_037957365.1). Lineage (NCBI taxonomy): Eukaryota > Viridiplantae > Streptophyta > Pinopsida > Cupressales > Taxaceae > Torreya > Torreya grandis. The sequence goes on from JARHVA010000586.1 coordinate 1,760,298, forward strand.
TTAGTATCCATAAATGATGAAAATTTGACTATTGTAGATTCAAAAATAAAGTTAAAATTTAGTTATTTCTTTCATTGTTCATTAAACTACCAAAGAGTAACATTATTTAGAATCTCATTACCTTCAACTCTATCAAAAATACTAGCATAGAATTTTGCACCAAATCAAAGTGCCTCCTTAACAAATTTTGAATTACCACCCATGACTAATCACAACTAATCTAAAAGGATTAGATTAAGGATTAGGTTAAAAATAAAGTAATTGCTCATTTTTTCCCAACCAAAAAATGAATAGAAAGGGATATAAAAATTAAGAAAAATACTTCAATGTAAAATAATATTGAATTGATATGGTACAATAATTAAATAAATATGCAAAAACTCATATAAATAAAAAATGGTTGAAAATGAATGGTGAGTTTGTCAAAAAATTCATTAAGGTTTTGAACATTGGAAAATGAAATGCATCATAAATTTAAATGAACATGAATAGATAATTAGAATAGAAATAACATTGATTGATCTCTTCCTATGAAAATCTATATTAAAAAATAAAAAATGGATCGTATTATTTTTAAAATCAAAATTTCCATTAAAAGAAACAACAAAAGATTGGTGGAACATACCTGGGATTTTCTATGCATATAAAATTTGGCTAGTGTTTTCTTAGTGAATATGTTTTGGCTTTGGTTTTTTTTGGTGTCTATATGATATAGTTATGACATCAACATATGCCATCATAAGGCCAACAATAGAAAAAATTACCTTAAACAAACAAAACATTTAAGAAAAATAATGTTTTGATTTTCAAAATTGATTTTTTTAGTTAATGTAAACAATAATAAATGCCAAGACATACCTAGGTTTTTTAATTTCAAATCTAAAAATTTGATTCACCTCCAAAATTTTGGTGAGCATCTTCTATGGGTAAGGTATTTTTTTATTTTTATTTTGTTTTTGTATATAATTTTATAATTTTTTATTTACATTCTTTAAAAAATGAGGGAAGGGTTGTCTTATTATTAAAACTCACATCTTAATATTTAATGGTTGAGTTAAGATGTGGTCAATGCAAATATTTTTCAATTTAAATTTAGTACAAAAATGAAATATTAAATACATAATTTATAATAACAATTGTATTTAATTATTTGAATATGAGAGATTTGGGGATGGCTAATTTCTTACAGGATTCACATACACACAAACTTTGATTTTTGTGTATATATTATCATAAATGTTATAATGAATAGAAGTTTAAGAGTCACAATGAGAATATGAAATGTCACACATGGGGTAATTGAGACAGTTAACGTTCCATAATTTTTATTGGATAATGTCTATTTAAAGAGGAAATTTTCTTTTATGAAATGGGTTTGTTCAAAATTTTTGAGGAGAGCTCAAAAAATAGAGTTTAGAAGGTGGCAAGTGGATTTGGGAGAAACCTTTTAGAGATATACAAGTAGAAACTTGTTGTATAATGGATCATCGAGTAGTGAGTTATATAAATGAACCATATCCATGAATGAAAAAAATATTGTTACAATATATATTTTGCAATTTGAGATAAGGCTATAGGTGTTTTACAATGTGTGCGTTATACCTTTTTCATTGATGTAATAAATACAATGCATACTTGTTTCTTTATGTGGATGGATTCTGTGTCTATTCTATTTTTTATTAAATTATTAAGATGCATGGTATAAGGATATTGTTCATTCAACTACTTGACTATGACTACACTAATTAATATCAGATCTAGGAAAAACTAAAAGATAAGTGAGAGTTGAGCATTCTCCATGTTGTGTATATGGGTTGAGAATAAAGTGTTGAAATAGTGGTCTAGATAGGTGTATAACCTATGTAGGTTTGTAAACAAGATATTGAAATAGTATATCTAGGTCGAAAGAGAGTTTATATGCCTCAAAAATAATGGGCAGGGTTAGAGTAGTGGCTACCAATATGATAGGAATACTAGATAAGATTGTAGAGATGATGAGGGGTATGTAGATAAAAATATCTATTTTTGAAGAACATAAAAGAATGGGATATATCCCAAGGGATGATGTGAGGATGAAAAATATGAAGATCTAGGAGTAGAAGAATTGGGACCAAAACTTGAGTAGTTGTATGAAGGAGAAGATAGGATTGTTAGAACCATCTCCAAGATTAGTAGAGGAAAAAAGTTGAAAGTTACAAGATTTTTAGGAACTTTAAACCTTGAGGAGTTTATTGATTGGCTCATTCAAATGGAAGAGTATTTAAAATTTTATGAAATAGATAAACCAAGGAAGGTAAAAGTGTATCTAACTAAATTGAAAGGTCATGCAACCCTATGGTGGAGGGAGCTATTGACTAAAAGGAATAGAAGGGGTAATGACAAAATTTATCCACTAGAATAGGTTACTTATAAAATTAAAATAAAAAATTATACCTAGAGATTATCAATTAGACTTGTTGAAGAGGCTTAAAAAATTGAGGCAAAAGGATTTGAGTGTGAAGGAGTATACATAAGAATTATATAAAATCACAATTTAGGTTGGTCATAGTGAGATGGACTAATAAAAATACTTTGATACATTAATGGAATATGGTTGGGTATTCAAGATGAAATCAAATTAATAAGGTTACGTATAGTTGGAAAAGAATACCAATATGATCTAAGGGTAGAAGAAACATTTTATAGAAGGAAATAAAGTGCATCAAGAGGAAGGAGATTCAACAATGGTAGAGTCCAACAATCCCAAGAGTGAAATTTGTAATGGAATTAGGAAGGGTATAACACTTCTCAAGTTTTGAATCAACAATAAATATGAAGAGCCTTGTCTAGAAGAGGGAGAGGTAGATATGGATGAGATAAATGTAGATAAGTTAATAGAATGTGCTATAAATGTGGGGAGTTTGGTCATCATGTTTTTTAGTGCCCTTATGCTCAATGTGATGGTGAAAGAAGAAGAAATGAAGGTAACATGCAAGTTATACAAGCATATGCATAATCTGTAGTATCACTTGAGCATACAGATGAACCTAAATACAAAGAGAATTTGATAGCAAGGATAAGGGTCTTAAATGTTGAGCGGAAGAATACCAAATGCAAAATCAGAGGTAAGTATTATAATGTTGTGGTTGGTCTAAGATGTTTAGATAATTTATTGTCCACTAAAATTGTATACAACCTAAATTTGATATGTACACCACAACCAAAGCCATATAGGGTGTATTGGTTATTTAGGGGCATGTTATCACTGTATAAGGTAATTGTGAAGTGGATATATAATTTGGTAGGTATTAGGACAAGGTATTGTGTGATAGCTCACCCATGGATGCATGCCATTTTTTATTAGGGAGGCCATAGAAATTTTATAGTAAGATGTATGATGATGGAGAGAGGTACACTATAACTCCCTTGAAGGGAAGGAAATAATATGATGTGTCTAGTGTCCACCTTATTATGTGCATTGAAAAACATATGTTGTTAAAGGAAGAGTAAGAAAGGGATGATAAGAAAGTCATGAAATAAAATGTAAAGGGTATAACCCAAATGAAGGTGAGTGAAGGAATGGAATATGAATGTCTAAGTGTAACAATATTATATGATCAATTGGAAGAGATAGAACTCCCTCTCTTACCCAAAACATAGGCAAAGCAAGTTTAGGGGTTATTTATTACAATCTAGGAGAATATGTTTAAATCAATATTGTTATCAGTATAGGTGTGTATATTAAAGGAAGAAGTTTTAGTGCAGAAATAAAATGAGGTTTTCAGATTAGATAAGAGAGGACAACTTAAGGCTAGTGAGGGCTAGAATGGAGATACTGTGGTGAGAATTTGGTGGAGGAAGATGGTATATGGTCCAATAATTTGTTAAAAAACATGGAAGTAATTCACACGATGGAATGACACATTGTGGCTATACCTCATATCAAAAGGATGGTTTTACCATATAGCCCATATATGTGAGCACTAAGCTCATAAAATCTCACCTTGGGTCTATGATGTAGGAGCATTTATGTCCACAAGAAATCTTGCTTCAACCAAAAATATAAGTTTTAATTTGTGCCTTGGATGGATGAAAATTTGATTTATTTTGAGTATACTTTTGCATCTACACAGGAATGCAATTTTGGAAGTGTAGGCATAATTTTGTGTAGCTTCAAGATTATATTTCATGGGTAACCTTATAGAAATGCATATTGCATGTAACACAAAGGTTCTACTTGTTCAACCCAAAGGTGAATTTTTACCCAAGTCTATAGTTGTGTGTATCTCTGCATGACAATATAACAACACATGTAAATGCAAACATTATCCACACATAGGATATTTGCATGCAAAGGAATAATAAGTCTACACAACACCACACAAGTAACTCATTTCACATATCTTGTGTCAACAAATAAGATCATGTTGAATAGAATTTTAACTCTTCACTTAGATACGAAAAGGGTTAAAGATTGATCTCCAATCAAGTGTCTCCAAATAGTGCACCTATCATGTTATGCGATGCATTCCATCAGAAGTATGTGAATACTTGATAATGTGGGAGAATTCAGGGTCAATTAAATCTTAGATTAATAAAAATTATTTAGATTAGAAATAATCTATTTTTTTGTGCACAAATCCTGTTATGTGAAAATTTCATTGAGCTATTTTACACTATCTTTGCACCCACACAAATCCATTATATAATTATTTGTAAAAAAAATTGTGCATGATTATGTTTGTGTTATTTCATGAAGTTTTTGCTCTTGTTTATAGTTGATTTCAAAGGTTTATGCATATATGTTTTAAAGGTCCTTTGTTTGGTTCAATGCCAATTTGGAAGATCCACACATGGAATTGAGATTTCAAGTCTTATGAGTTCTAGTGCACAAAATAAAGATGTTTTATGCATGATGTTGATGCACAATAGTGAAATTATGAGGATAATTACATAAGGAGTGTTTTATGCACCTTTTATTTTATGAAATATTCCAAAAATATTGTGAGGTTGCAATCTCTGTAAATGGTTTGGTCACATAAGTTCATGTGATATGTTATGGATAAAGAATCATTTTAAATCCTAATAATTTGTGTTTAATTCCTTAAATCATGGAAGGTTGTTGTAGTTTAATTTAATGCTTTGCCATGATGCATTATATTGTGAAGTGTTAGGTGGATTTTGAATTATAATAAACATTTAATGTTTATGACACACAATGATGTGATGCAAATATTTAATGCTAGTAATGGGTTGTTGAACACATTAATGTAAGTAGGTGGGTCTTATGCCAATATATAAACATACCTCTACACTTGAGTTAACTAGTCAATGATTGTGATGATTATATATAGTATTATGAAGGATATTTATACTCACAAAGACTATGAGTTGGTGAGAAATGATCTGAGGATATAATGTTATAACACATCTCATTTTAGATTGTTGTGTTGTTGTCATTGTGTGCACTCTCTATCTATGTCCATTAGAATCTAATAAGATAATTGAGTTATTATTATTTTATACTATGTAATTCTGAAAGTTGTGTGGTCTAAGGCATCTCTTAATTAAGCTTCTAACCTTGACTACATAATTTGGTATCACAACAAGGTTTTATTTCTTTAAAGTGAGCAAAAGATACATTATTTTCAAGATTTGCAAGTGTGGGTAGAAATACCATGAAGACATCTTCCAAAAAGTATTGGGTGGAAGGTGTAGTGATTGTTCTTTGATTTTGAGTAAATGTCACACTAAGTAGGGTTATCTACAAGAGCATTGAGAGCACTAAGGCTTGTAGACTTGGATATATCGATGAGGGACATGTAAGCCTGATTATAAGCTATGAAAACTATGCAATGTCAATGTTGACCAAATTTTGGCCTTTCAGGCCAAAATTGGGCACCCCTATCCATTCAGTCACTTTTCCATGTCTTTGGTTGGACTCAGTAATGAAGTTTCATTTGAGAGAGGTATCCTGTATAAAACCCATGGCAAATGCACAAGTCTTTCCTTCAAATAGTTTGTTTTGGTCTTTTGCTAAGCCTTTGAGTCTTTTATTTTAACTAAGTATTCAATTTATTTTGGGTTTTATTCAAGGAAGATTTATTTTGGTTTTTATTTAAGTGTTTCTTTAGAGGTTTTATAGAATTTTTTCAAACTTTTTGTTTGAAGCTTTTCCCTAAGTGTTTTCTTTTAGATAAATTGTCCACATAACTTTTTCAAAGGTCCATGATAGTTTTTCCAAAGGACTCCTTCAAGCCCAAAAGGACCCTCGCAAATTTCTCGAAGGGCATTTTCTTTGGAAAGTGGACCATTTCCAAAAGTTTGAAGGGCATTTCAGGAAGTTCAAAGGGATGTTTTTCAGCAAGTTGAAGGATATTTTCATTCTTGTGAAGGGAACTTTACAAAAATTCTAAAGAAATTATCCCTTACAAAAAACCCAAAGGAATTAAAGCTGAGGGACAAGTGAATTGTTCCAAAATTTTGATAGGAACTTCATTCCTTTCGAAGGGTAGGTGACCAAAATCCTAAAGGACCATTCTAGAAAGTCTGAAGGATTGTTCCCTTCAAAAGTTATTTTCAAAGGCAAAATGAGGAACTTTTTAAAGAGGAAGACAGTTTCAAAAATCTTGAAGGGTAATTTTCAAATGAAATAATTCCTTCAGACTTTTTGTCTGAAGAAAGTTTACAAAGGAAAAGGATTTTCAAAGGCTCGAAAGATTGAATTCCTTTAGACATTTTGCCTAAAGAAATTATCTAAATTAAAGAGTCCATAGAAAAGATAATAAGAAAGGAAGAAGAGTTTAAATGAATTTTTTAAGATAAATTGTCTGAAAGAATGCCAAAAACACAAGTGTCAAGGACAAGAAGTCTAAATAAATACTTGAAGGAGAGTGACAACCCATAAAATGTCAACTTTAGACTAGGAGAATAGCCATTGGAGTTTAAAAAGAGTTTGGTGGGAACCTAAAAATAAATATGAAAGTGACACATGGTGTCAAGAATCTAGAACAACAAACAGCTCTGATTCCACTGTTAGGACCTGGAAGCACAATTGATTACCATGTACAAGCAACTTAAATATGTGGAATCAACCAGAATGCACAAGTAACTAGAATTCAGAAATAACACAGAATATGAGAGACAATACCCAATTGTATTAGTACTCTTCCAGAAGGAAATTACAATGAAGAGATGCCACACTCTTCCACACCTTATAGGCTTCCCACACCAAGTATACAGTAATTCACTTTCAAGAGTTCACTCTCTCAATTACAGTCCCAACACACAACTCAAACACAGAGTTAGTGTTCACCTCCAACCAATCAGTATCACTACTGCCAGTACCACTAGTCAGTATCACTATTACCAATACACAAGTACTCCACGTACTCCAAGTACACAACGTACTCCAAGTAGATCTCACCTGATCTTGCTACCTATTGCGTTGCTAACCTCCCTAATCTTACACACCTGAAAATCAACCTGGTTCTGCACACCTGCAAACCTAGATCTCGCACACACATACACCTACAGATCAACTGACCTTACTTACCATGTATATCTCCCATGAACTTGCAACAACCTACAATTCAAATGATCTTATAATTGGAAGGATCTACCTTGCCTTCCTCTATAACACATCTGTGGAACTAGGAGGAGCTACCCTTGCTCTCTTCACTCTGAAGGAGCTAACCAAGCTCAACTCTAAACTAGCACACTTTACTTTACAATACAGCCCATGAGTCTATTATATATATCTCATGCAAACAATAATTAGACATCCAATTACAATAATTAGATCCATAGTTCAAGACTAAAATTAGCCTTTTAACATGTAAACAATCGGTTCGTTAACAAACTGTCCATGAAACTCGCAGTTTGAAACTGCATAGGTGATCGACGTCAGTCCTTATTAGTCTAGAGGTGACTGATGTCAGCCGACTCCTGTCGATGTCGGTTGCCTTCCTATCTCCACCTGACCGATGTCGGTTGGCCTGACCGTCGCCGGTGACTGTGACACTCAACAACCTCCTCCAATGTCTGCATCAGTGAAACTTTTAGCTCCACAACCTAACACATGGTAGAATCTTAAACATATGTGTACAAGCAAATAGAATTAGATAGGTCAATGGAGTGAGTTGGTATACTGTTTCACAGCTCAATAAGCTAATATGGAATAGATAACATCTAAATAAATTTCTAACCAATGGACTCATATATGGAAAAATGTAGTTTGAAGCATCTTGATCTTGTTGGCATAACTAAAAAGAAAACATCTTATAGAATGTAGTGTAACTATTCCATTCTCAAGTTGACACATGTTTGAGTCATTGTTAGACTTCCCTTTGATCGATCTCTTTCTCAAGGCTATATATATGTATTCATTCTATTCATTGAGGAGCCTCTGCTGGTTATGGTAAAACTATGACCAACTTTATATTGTAACTCTTGAAGAAATATACATGTGATTTCACCATTTTCACATTGTACTATTGAGTATAATTTCAAATCTTATTGATGATGACTAGTGAAAAGGTTATTTTCTAGCATATCAACCTATGGTCACTTACCAATGTGTAGAAAGGATGATGTTGTAGGTCTCTGTTATCATCCTTTACTAAGTGTATACACATCTTAGAAGTGATATATCTATATTCTTTTTATAGAATCATTCATCACCCTTCTAAACATCAAATACCTTCTTGAATCTAACTTATGAAATGCTAATGCAACAATGTCTTTGTTGTGAATTTGTGTGAAACACCCTTGTTTATCTTTAAGTAGTGATTTCATTCTTAAGAAGATATCAAATATTGGTGCATCATCACTTGTTTTCCTAGTTATTTTCCTTCTCCCTTTTCATTCACAATTTTTAGTTTAGAAAGAGTTTTAAGGTGCATCAAAGGGAACTAGCCCCTAATCTAGAGATTCATCTCAAAAAATTATCACCCACAGCAAGAGAGATGATTCTATTGTCCTGCTTGGATGAGAAGAACTGATCATCTTCTCAAGGGTGAAAATCTAAGCATCAACAGTTTTTGGCACACTTGGTGGGACAATTTATCCAAGGATTTGAAGAATTCTTGGTGTGTTCTTCAATCAATCAGCCTTTTAGAGGCATTTCAATCAACACCAATGGTGACTTTGACTTGAATTAGATGGTCAAGCAGTCCTAGTGCATCAAAAAATCATATTTGGTATATATAATCCCATTATTTAGAAGTATGGAACTTATGTTCCTTCATATAGTTTTGATCAAGCTCATGTTTTTCATGCATCACCTCAAGTATCCCTCCTAATTATCCTTCTCTTAGTGAATCCAAGAGTGCTAGGGAGATAATATTGAAGTTTGAAAAGAAGATGTTGTAAATAGATAGGTTAAATGAGCGAAATAGAATCAAAAAGAGGCTATGTACAAGGAAGAGTGCTTGTTTAGGCAAGCACAAACCATGAAATCCATGAAAGAGAATCTAATAATATGAAAAAGTCAACCCAATCAAGGCAATCAATCTTGTACACCTTCTTTCATCCCAAGTCAACCTTCTCCCATATAAAAGAAACCCTCCCTTTGTACACCACATCCCTTCTATCAAATAGCACTTGTTCATCAAAATAAAATGAGCCAACCCTCTAGCCCATCTAATTCATCGTATCCTATGTCAAAACAATCTACTCCTTTTATTAATCCTTTACACTTAGCACTTCAACACCAAAAGATATTGGGTTAGCCTTATATGGAAACTAACTACTACAAATTCCTAGATTGTGAGCCCTCTTTGGAAGAAAGCCATCCTATTTCCTTTGGAAACCAACACATTTATCCTCAAAAAAATCCTCCTATGTATATGAAAACTCTTCCTAGTATCCTTCAACCTCCTCAAGCCCTTCAATCTGATGTCAAGATCCCAAGTTGGAGAAAAGTCTATCAGGAACTAGCTTAAGGCCTTGAGAAAGTTAATGAAGGTGATTTCTAACACCAAGAGGAGACACATGATGTCAATATTCCAAGTTGGATTTCTCATCATGAATTAGCCCAAAAGTTTGAAGAAGAACATATAGAAAAAATTATGCCTATTAGTTTCACACATTGGAAGGACGTTATTCAAATGCAAACACAACCTAAAGAGGAGAGGAATGAAGAGATTGATGAGAATTTTGTGGATAGAGATTCTATGTTGGTAAGTTATTCACCTACTCCTCAATATGAAATAGGTTCAAGTGATGAAAATTTTCCAAGCTTTGATATGGTGATTGTAAGATGGAAAGAAGAGCATGAAAATGTCCCATTGTTTTTCAAACTAGCCGAGGATATTTCTTACCCTTCCACCCTCTCCTTAGAGGAAAGAGAGAATGTCTTATGTGTGGTGTATGACAAAATTATAGAATTCAAAGGTGAAGAAGATAATTTAAGTGTAAATAAGGTAGTAGGTATAGAGATTTATAGACATGATGAGGTTTCATTATCTCTACTTGATGAACTCACTTTTGGTCATGATGGAGATAGTGAACGATCCATAGTAAGTGATGATGAATAATGCAAGAATGGTAAGCTCTCTTCCATTTTGTTTGAGGGATTTCCCATTTGATTTGAAGGAGATAATGATTGGGCCATGGGACTTGAGTTAAATGAGGTTCAAGAGCATGTTGTTGAATAGTTATAGACTTATATTTTTGAGTAAGAAGGAGAGACATTTGACTATTTTGATAAAGGTATTGAAGGAGTTCTTGAGTAAGAAAATGATGAGTTTTGGGATGAGTTAGAATTTTTTTTTATCTCAACTCAAACATCACACCAGCCACCCTTTTTCAAGAGAGCCATGATGAAGCAAGAGATCAATTTAACAAGATTCTCAAAGAGATATAAAATAATGAGTTGGTCCATGATACATACTAAGAGGCTCATGAGCCAAATGAACCCTATGATGATGAGATATCAGCCATTGATCCATTGATAGACTACACTAGCATGAAGTATCAACATGAGACATGATTCAAAGAGTAATATGAGTACATGCATGTTGGAGACATATTTAAACCTAATACACTTGGGTACATGCCAATCAAGGTGGCAAGAAAGAAGGATGAGTCACCAATCTCCTACTCCAACCAACTACTTGTCTGGCATCATGAGGTTTCTTGTCATGGAAGAGACCTAAGAAGTTTTCCCTTTGATCTAGGAGGGAGAAAAACATATCTACTTAGCTATATATAATTAATTTTATTTTTGTTGTGTCTTGTCTTTTCCTAAGTGCTAAGTAGCACATGTGTGGTTGCTTTGGTCTTTGTTGTGTGTTTCTTTCCTTTGTGTGTTTGAAGTAGTCAAATGGTTATCTATTGGTCAAGTTTTGAATCATGGTCAAGGTTCTTAGTTTATTTTAGTCCTTAATTGACTCCATACCTAATGGACTATTTAGGCTACTAGTCTGGTTAGTATCCCAGACATACTACCCCTGCAAGTTACCAATTTGTTGACCAAGTTTTGGCCTTTGAAGACAAAATTAGGCACCCCTATCTATTCAGTCACTTGTCCATGTCTTTGGTTGGAGTTAGTAATGAAGTTTGATTTGAGAGAGGTATCCTATATAAAACCCACAATAAATGCATAAGTCTTTCCTTTAAATAGTTTATTTTGGTCTTTTTATAAGCTTTCAGGTCTTTTATTTTAACTAAGTGTTCAATTTCTTTTGGGTTTTATTCAAGTGTTTCTTTTGGAGTTTTTGATGAATTATTTTTGAAATTTTGTCTAAAGCTTTTCCCTAAGTGTTTTATTTTAGATAAATTATCCACGTAACTTTTCTAAAGGTCCATGACAATTTTTTTGAAGGACTCCTTCAAGCCCAAAAGGACCCTTACAACTTTCTCAAAGGGCATTTTCTTTGGAAAGTAGACCATTTACAAAAGTATGAAGGACATTTAAGAAAGTCTAAAGGGATGTTTTTCAACAAGCCAAAGGATATTTTCATTCTTGCGAAGGGAAATTTTAAAAAATTCCACAAAAATTATCCCTTACAAAAAACCCAAAGGAATTAAAGCTGAGGGATAAGTAGACTATTCCAAAATTCCAAAAGGCACTTCATTCTTTTTGAAGGGGAGGTGATGAAAAGTCCAAAGGACCATTCCAAAAAGTCTAAAGGATTGTTCCTTTTGAAAGTTATTTTCAAAGGCAAAATGAGGCACTTTTCAAAGAGGAGGATTGTTTCAAAAATCCTGAAGGGCAATTTTCAAAGGAAAGAATTCCTTCAAACTTTTTGTCTAAAGGAAGTTTACGAAGGAAAAGGCTTGTCAAAGGCCTGAAAGACCAAATTCCTTTGGAAATTTTGTCTAAAGAAATTATCTGAATGAAGGAGTCCATAGAAAAGTTGAGAAGAAAGGAAGAAGAGTTCAAATGAATTCTTTCAGACAAATTGTCTAAAATAATGCTAAAAACACAAGTATCAAGGACAAGAAGTTTGAATAAATACTTGAAGGAGAGTGACATCCTGCAAGATGTCAAATTCAAACTATGAAAATAGTTGTTGGATTTTAAAAAGAGTTTGACAAGAACCTGGAAACAAATATGGAAGTGACACATGGAAAAATCTTGAACATATGTGCACAAGCAAACAAAATTAGGCAGGTTGATGGAGTGAGTTTGTATATCATTTCACAACTTGGTAAGCTAATATGAAACAACTAGCATTGAAATGAATTTCCAACCAATGGACCCATTTATGTTAAAATGCAGTTCAAAACATCTTGATCTTATTTCCATAACCGAAAAGAAAACATCTTATAGAATATAGTGTAACTATTCCATTCTCAGCTTGACACATGTCTGAATCATTTTTAGACTTCCCTTTGCTCATTCTCTTTCTCAAGGCTATATATATATTCATTTTATTCATTGAGGAGCCTCTGCTGGTTATGGTAGAACTCTAGCCAGATTTGTACTGTAACTCTTGAAGAAATATACAAGTGATTTCACCATTTTCACATTGCACTATTAAGTATAAGTTTAGATCTTGTTGATAATGACTAGTGAAAAGGTTATTTTCTAGCATATCAACCTATGGTCACTTACCAATGTGTAGAAAGGATGATGTTGTAGGTCTCTATTAGCATTCTTTACTAAGTGTATAAACATCTTAGAAGTGGTATATGTGTATTCTCTTTGTAGAATTATTCATCACCCCTATAAAAATCAAATACCTTCCTGAATCTAACTTATGAAATACTAATGCAACAATGTCTTTATTGTGATTTTGTGTGAAACACCCTTATTTATCTTTACATAGTGATTTTACTCTTAAGAGGATATAAAATATTGGTGCATCATCGCTTGTTTTCCTAGTTATTTTCCTTCTCCCTTTTCATTCACAATTTTTAGTTTAGAAAGAGTTTGAAGGTGCATCAAGGGGAGCTAGCCCCTAATCTAGAGATTCATCTCAAAAAATTATCACCCATAGCAAGAGAGATGATTCCATTATGCTGATTGGATGAGAAGAACTAAGCATCTTCTCAAGGGTGAAAATCCAAGCGTTAATAGTTGAGGCATTGGGATAGTGGATGATGAAATAAATGTTAAAGTTTCAGAATAAGTGCTTTAGAACTAGGTCACATATTAAAACATTAATGAAACTTAAGATAAATCATGTGCATAGTTGTAAGGATAATTAACAAGCCAAAGTTGTACCCTCCTAGTTATTCATGGATTTTGCATCCTAAAGAAATCATTAATTGAATCACTGAGTTAGAAAATACTTTTAAGTATGATAGTATGGAAGATCCAAAGAAGGTTAGATTTACATTTGATAAGTTTAAGGGTTACACATCCTTATGGTTAGATCATGAGAAAAAAAAATTCTATAGATGTAAAGATAAGATCAAGACCTTGGATAGACTGGTTATGAATTTGAAGGTGAAACTCATACCTTATAACTATTAGTTAATTTTTGTAAGAAGTTGTAAAATTTGCAACAATAAGAGATAAGTGTGAAATATTGAAATGAGGATTTTTATAGACTCACCATTAAAGTGGGTGATGTTTATGATGACAATGATAAGATATTGAGGTACCTAAATGGGTTAAAAATTTCCATTCAAGATGACTATGGTATTACCCAATTGTGATATATTAAAGAAACCTATCAGTGTCCATTGAAGGTAAAGGAGAAGTTTTCATGCAAACAATAAGACACAATGCAAGGTAAAGGAAAGTTATTTATGTGTGTGAGGAGAAGGAATCAACAAAAGAGGTTACTCCATGAAATAAAGATAAGCTATTAATTCTCAAATTAATGACAAAAGTGTGCAAAGAGACAAAATAAATTTTACAAGAGGTAGAGGATCCTATGGAAGAGGTAGAGGAAGATATTTCATTGGTACATGTTCTAGATTTTGTGAAACTAGACATAGAGAATTTGAGTGCCCACATGAAAATGATTTAGGAAGTAAGAGGAATAATACATATGCACATATCTCATAAGTGGATGAGGACAATGTTACATTAGTATATTAAGGTGAATAATTGGAACTAGAGAAGCTTTGATGATGCAAATGATGTTGTTGAGACTAATAAAAGAGGATAATATTCTTGTATAAAGGAATAATCTATTTAGAACCATTTTTAATATTTAGAGGTAATTAATACAAGTTAATTATTGATAGTTTCAATACAAAAAATCTTGTTTTTTAAGATATAGTTGAAGATTTTGGTCTGAAGATGATAGTGAATCCAAATCCGTATAAATTATATTAAATACTGAAGGGACATCAAACTTTTGTGAATGAGTATTGTATGATAAGTTTACAGATTAGAATATATAAGGATGAAGTCATGCCTGACGTGATTCCCATGAACATTTTCCATGTGTTACTTGGAAGGCCTTGGTAGTTTGATAGGAAGGTGCAACATGAGGGACACAAAAACCCTCACACTTTGGTGAATGATGGAAGAGATTAAAATTTAAATACTAAGAAGGATAAATTTGAGGAAGTGGACAAAAGTCTAAGTTTTTTTATGATTTAAATAAAATAATTACTGAGGAATGTGAAATAGTGTGCATGTTATGTAATGATATGAAATCTTGTGCAAGTTTTAAGCATAAGCATAACAGAAGAAGCACTTTCACATAAAGTGAAGAGCTTGCTAAGTGAGTTTGCAATTTTTTTTTAATGATATATTAGATAGGCTATCACCCATGTGAATTATAATTCATCCAATATATTTGACTCCAAGAATAATTTTACCCAAAAAAGTGGCTTATAGGTTGACGCTTAATGAGAATACAAAGGTGTAAATATAATTTAAAGAGATGTTAGACATAATTTTGATAAAATAAAGTTTCACACTATGCATATTTATAGAAATTTTAGTGCATAATAATGGAGTGAATAGAGGATGTGATCTAATTCTAGCATGCCATCAACAAGATTACTATCAAATATATATTTTCATTACCACACGTGTGATTTTATGGATTCCTTGAGTGGATTGAAATGCTTCATGAGGTTTGAATTGAAGAGTGGATATCACCATATTCATATAAGAGAAGATGATGAGTATAAAACTGTGCTCAAAACATAGGAAGGCTTATATGAATGGTTAGTCATGCCATTTATATTGAGTAACACATGAAGTACATTCATGAGACTCATGAATGAAGCGCTAAAACCATTTTTGGGTATATATATATATATATATATATATATATATATATATATATTATGTATATATATATATATTATGTATCCATTTTCAATCCTTCTGAATAAATAAAAAGATCATAAGTAAAATAACCCATACTTCATAAAGCTACATTTCTTCAAATTTATTAAAAAGAAATCATCTTTCCACTACTTCAACAATTGTCTCAAATGCACTAATTATTCATCTTATTTAATATATATATATATATATATATATATATATATATATATATATATATATATATATATATATATATATATATATTCAACAAGATGAAGAATAATTAGTGCATTTGAGACAATTGTTGTAGCAGTTGAAAGATGATTTCTTTTTAATAAATTTGAAGAAATGTAGCTTTATGAAGTATGGGTTATTTTACTTAGGATCTTTTTATTTATAGAGAAGGATTGAAAATGGATACAAAAAAGGTGGGAGATATCCTTAAATGGTCATTGCCTAGGATCACATTTGAAGCACAAAATTATAGCCTTACAAGTTTTTATAGGAACTTCATCAAAAAATTTAGTGGGAAGGTTGTAGCGATCATTGATATGGTGAAAAAATATAGAAAATAATTTTTATGGAGTGAAAAATTGAAACATAATTTGTAGTAGGTGAAGAATAAAGTAATTGAGCAACTAATGTTGGCATTTATAGATTTTAGTAAAGTATTTCATGTAGATTGCAACTACGAGTGTGAAACAACATGAGCAATGAAGAGTTAATAAGGTAGGTATGTATCTTACTTTAGTCAGAAACTAAATTATGCAAAGAATAAGTCTTAAATATATGATTAGGAGTTCTATGCCATAGTGTAAGAACTCAAGAAGTAGAGGCATTATTTTTTCCTAAAGAGTTTGTGTTGTATGCAAACCATTAAGCACCAAAATTCATTAATATTCAAGGAAAATTGAAACAAAAACATGATGTGGGTTGATTTTTTATATATTTTCTCATATTTTTGAAATTAAAAAATTGGAAGTCGAGTCAAATTAAATATGTGTTAAGTATAAAGTGTCTCTTGTTGAATGAGATGCAAGTAGAAGTCAAAAGATTTGATTTTATGAAGGATATGTAGAAAAAAGATGAAATTTTTATAAATGCATGGAAACAATATGAAATAATAGTGAGTGGTAATAAAATATTGTGGTTAGATTATTTAATGCAATAAGAGCTATGTTTCTGAGGAGTGCAATTATGTATAACTATAGTTCAATGCTTGAGAATTTGATAAAGGAAAAACATAATGGATGTTTAGTAGGTAATTTTGGTTGGGAAAAAACATATTAATAGTTGGATAAGAATTAATTTTGGCCACAAATGAGTGTATATTTGTTCAAATATGTGCAGGAGTGTATAATTTTCTAGTTGGAGAAAGGGATAAATCAAATCACAGGGTTGTATCAATCATGACCAATTTGAGAGAGACCATGGAAAGATATTAACATGGATTTTGTTTTAGAATTGAAAATGAGACAAATATGGCATGGTTACATATGTTTGATGTGGATAGATTCTAAAATATGACAAATTTTGTGAAGATTAGTGATGTAACACACATTTCCAATCTATTTTTAAGGAAGTTGGTGCAATTACATGGATGACTGTGCAACATAATATCAAAAAGAGATGTGAAATTTGTTGGGCATTTCTAGAGGACATTGTGGAAGAAATTGGATTCTAAGATATAGTTAAATTTAACATATCATCCTCAGATAGATGGATAGATGGAGGTAAACAACACAAGTCTTGGTAATATGTTGTGATGTTTGATAGAAGGCAAGCTGAGAATGCGGGATTTAGTTTTAGTGAAATATGAGTTTTCTTACAAAAAATTAGGTAATAGGAGTATTGGAAGGACACCATTTTAGATTGTGTACTTTTCATGTCAAAAAGGTGTTGTATAATAATATGACATTAGGAGTGAGTGAAATAAGAGTGCCAAAGTAGAAGATTTTGTTGAATATATGTGTGACTTACATCAACAAGTACACAAATAATTGGAAAGGAGAATTATATGGTATAAGAAAAACATACATGCCAATAAAAGATAAGTGGAATATTAGGTGGGAAAATTAGTCTTATCATACTCGATGAAGAAAATATTTATTAAATGAACTTATGTAAAATTGAAGTGAAAGAAAATTAGACCTTGTAGAGTGTTGTGAAAGTTTGTGACAAATACATATGAGGTTGAGTTACCCAAAGGAATAAAAATATTACCTATTTTCAATGTGGTAGATTTGTATCCTTATCATGAAGGATAAAGCAATGAAAGTTCAAGCATAGATTTTGAATTTTTTTATTGGAGATGGTAGATATTTGAGAAAGTGCACAAGGAAGCATAAGGGTGATTGATTCTAGAATCAACAGGTGATAACTTGAAAAAGAGTATAAAAAATATATGACATGTCTAATAAATTAAATATATGACATAGATAAGTACATTAGAAGCTAAAAAATAAGGAATATATAAAGCAGATCTCTTAGTAGGTGCATGAGCATAAGCTCATATTTATTTCATTACCTAAGGTGTATGATTCAAGAGCATCCAGGTTCAATTGAAATCTTAATTCAACCAAAAATATTTAAGATTAGAAAAAATCTAAATTATTTTTTATGAAATTCTTGTTGCACACAAATTTATTTAAGTTATTTTGCATCATATTTTTGTACACACACATCCCTTGTAGAATTTTTTGTGCATGTAAATGTTTGTGTTATTTGACACAATTATAATTTTAATTTGAAATTGATTGTGAAACTTTGTGCAAATATGTTTTGAAGGTATTGTGTTTGGTTTAACACCAATTTGGAAGATCCACATAGGGAATTGAAAGTTGAAATTATTGACATGTCATTTGGAATGGCTCACCAACATTAGGATCTCATGATGGTGAAGCTCATCAAGTCTCTCTTGAAAAGAGTCTCATGAGGTGAGTCTCCCCAAGGTATTTATCTATTGGGTCATAACATATTGATTTCATTATCATTAATTATGATATGTTCTAGTCAAAGGGTCTACTAGTTTATATCTAAAACTTTATTTTAATAGGGTTTGGGTGCTTGAAAAATTTAGTGGATAATGCTAGTTTATTGTCTCATTTAACTGAGTTTCATGTAGATGTTGAAAATAATAAATTGTGCATTCTTAGAACAATAGATAATCATTTTTATGGTTTTGAAATTGATTGGTTTATAATTGATTTTAAGTGTTTATTATATTGGTTTTAACATTCAATAGTGAAATAATAACAATGGATAAAATAATAGCAACCAAGATTGACATTTATGTAGATTGATTTCAGATAAATCTTAGACTAATAGATTGATAAAAAAATGACAAAATATGGGAAAATCTAAAATAAAAGCCGAAATTAATGAAGACAAATTTGATTTATCGATAATACAAAGTACATAAATTAGCCTTTGATCTAAACACATGCAAAATCACATATAGATCCAATGCAATCTTCTAGGGAGAGTAGACAAGGGAAGAACAACCACAACCATTATTTACACATTCAAATTGAAAGAAAAAAATCCCCATAGTATTATATTAATCACAATATATCATTTTAATAATCAAATTTAGAGTCTTTCAAAAATGATCAATTGAAAATTTTAAAGCATAACAATAGGAGAGGATATTGAGGGAGAGATTACACTACTAAAGCAAAAAATCACATAAAAATGAAAGTGTGATTGGCTCAAATATTTTGTGGAGAGAAGAACATCCAAACCCATTACAATGAAATTCAGTCATTATATAAAAAATTAGCATTCCAAGGTGAGGATTTTCCCTCCAAAAAATTTAACAACCACCACTAATGTCTTCAACCACCACCATCCTCTCCATTCTCCTTCCAATCCCACCAATTTCACTATTCATAGGCTACCAAAGAGCAAAAACAAAAGTCGAAAACTAGCAATTAGAATCTTAAAACAACAAAAATGATACAAAAACATGAACATGTCTTAAACCAAGTAGAATTTGACTAAATTGAGACTACCATTATGTCTAGGCTGGAACCACCTTTTTAAAAAAGCAAACAATTTTGAAAATAAACTCTAGATGAAAAAATTATGTCAAAAAAATCAAAAATGGCCCCAAAACATCTCCCATAGACCTATCTAGGCATTCTAGCTGAACATGGTTTTTTAATTTATCACTTTTTAAAATTTAACTTTCTAAGACCTAATTGGACTTAAAAAATCTGAATAGGTCTTTACTGTGCCTTTAAAATTATTTTAGACCTAATTGGTTGTTCAAGTCCTAGATGGGTCTTCAAGTATGTTTTAAAAAATCAAATAGGAGTTTATAAGACCTAATTAGTATTGGGACCCCTAGACAGGTCTTCAAAAAATGCCTTGGCATTTTAAAATGCATCTCAGGGCTTAAATCTTGGTTAATACAAGGTTGGGATCCCAAGGTCCCATACTACCTAGTCAGAGTTTGGGCTCCAATTACGTCTAAGCCAAAAATTTAATATGAGGGGGGGGGCAGGAATAGTCCCAACCTAGTCGAGATTCCCCCCACCAAATACCATTGCATATAATATTATCGATAGACTACTGATCAAGACTTTAGGCAACTATCATCAAGGCCATGTAGAAACCATCAAAGGGTCACTTTTTGTTGACACCCGACCAAAGATCATCGAGACCAAAAAGACCCACTTGGGACTTATTTTGACTAAGGCCTATGCTCTTGGATTTTGAGATTCACCCACCACTAAACACCAAGTAAAATAAATTGGGACCTATGTAGGAAAATTTACCAATTAGAATTATAGTAAAGAAACTAGGCACTTAGACCTACTTAGATTTAATTCTCTAATTAACACTAGCCATGGTAATGAATGAAAGCTTAGAACCATTCAAAAAAAATATCTACTTAACATTACAATTTAAAATGAGCTCTCACCCAGACCCATTCACTAAACTAAAGCCTAGTTAGAACTAAGTTCGGTCAAAATAAAGAGTCAAGACCTAAATAAGAATATTCTTCTGATTACAAATATAATAAGACAATGATCCATACCTATACCTATCTAGGATTTATAATCCTAATTAGCTAGTGGGAGATGAAATTTTAAAGTGAAGACTAAATCATTAAAGGAAAGCTCAACTACCACTTGAAGCTAGGGATTTTGATGATAAAGACCTAAATAAGGTTATAAATTATGATTAGGTCCTAGATAGTTAAGTAAAACCCACAATGAAAAAATTGGAGGAAAAGACCCGATTAGTAATGATGGATGCAAATTTCCGTCAGATAGAC
The DNA here is from genome assembly GCA_037957365.1 of Torreya grandis. Taxonomy (NCBI): domain Eukaryota; kingdom Viridiplantae; phylum Streptophyta; class Pinopsida; order Cupressales; family Taxaceae; genus Torreya; species Torreya grandis. The sequence goes on from JARHVA010000586.1 coordinate 1,781,252, forward strand.
CTAATTGGACAACAAGATGAGATTTTGATCAGACATGAAAAGATTCTATAAGTGAGATAATTAAGGTCAGAAGCCATTTTCAGGTAAAGTGCAAAATATGAAACTTGCTTGCATGGCAATGATTGATAAGATGGATCTAGCTTTAGAGGATGAAATGGAATGGAACTCAGAATGACTCCTAGAATGACGTGAGAGACCCAAGTAAGCTAGGAAGTAACTTCTATAGATATTTCATAATTGGCATAAGTGCCTTGAAAACATACTTTTGATCAAAGAGTAAAACATGAAACTTATCTACATGAGTGCATTAGATTAGATGGAATCACTTCTAGAGGAACAATATAATGGAACCTAAAATTACCCCCAAATTGGTTGCATTGAGTTGAGAGAATAAATGAGCTAGATTTCCAAGTGTGTATAAGTGCAATGAGACTCTGCTTCAGGGCTAAGTGTTATATATGAAAGTTCACCATTTGGACTTGGTTAGCACAATAGGATAGGTTTCATGAGCCAAAATAAAATGAAAAACAAAATGATCTCCTAGATAGGTGAAGGGAGATAGGAAAGATAGTTTTAAAATGTATATTGAGAGGTTAGAGCTCTACTTTCATGATAAGTACCTTATATAAAGTTTTTTTTGCATGGACATGGTATTTCCAATGATAATGGTTTTGAGACATAGTTTGGAAAACAAACTGAGACAAGATACCAAGGCAACTTGAAAGTGCTAAGACCAATGAGATGTGAGTGCAAGTGGGAGTGGATAAAAAAGCAAAAATAGGTTCCCTGATTCTTGGAAGAATTAGGGTATGTTGTGTAATCAACAATAAATGATGACTCTATGAGAAATCACTCTCAAGTTTTTTAGAATGATAGAAATGTGTCTATGAACCTAGAATTTCTGGTTGTGTCTATGTGTAAAACATGAATGAATTCAAGATAAGAGAAGATGGAAATGATTAAAATACTAAATCAAACATTCTCATTGACTTGATGTGTGCAAATGAGTTAAATTTTTACTTCTCAGAACTTACAAACACTAACTATTATGGCTCCAATCATTAGGGTAGTGAATCCTACCTTGAGAACACTCACCTAGAAATTACTTCTTTGTTAGATAAGTGTCCATAGCCACTATGGAGTTGTATTTAAACCCACTCAAGGCCTTACTCTACTATAGGTCAGATATCCATATCCCAAGTAAAGGTTGCTTGAATCACTCAGAATTGAGTTTATTTAAAAATGACTTTTCTTTTCTTTTCTTCTTTTCTCTTTTCTCTTTCTTTTATTAACATCTCAATCTAGGTTGGAGACCACTGTGGCAAGTGAAAGCTAGAGTTACAATTTTTTCACCCTAGATTTTCACAACATCATGCTCATATAAGAAAACCCAGAAACCATTAAGATGTGAGTTTTGTGCTTGGTTTCAAGAGAATGTCTTCATTGACGATATAGTTTACCCAAATTTAACCCAAATTAAAAAAATTAAAAACCCACATGATATCTTAATCTTTTGAAACCAATTTGAAAACATAATCTAACACTTCAAACTACTTAGAGTACTTATGCACTAGAATGTCATTCATGCCACTTACCTATAGGCCTTTCATTCTTCATTCTTTGACTAATAAGGGAACCAATAATGTAAAATAAATGGAATAGGCCAAAAAAATAAAAGGAAAGAGGCCAAACAAAGAATTAAAAGTGGGAAAAGTAAGGAAATAAAAATAATCTAACCAAAGTAGAAAAAAAAACAAGAAACAAAATCAAGAAAGGGAAAGAGAAAATTACAGGAACTTACTAGGATAATTCAAGCCTAAAATTAGTGTTTGAGGAATTATCCATTGATAGGCAATGGGATGTCCTCACTAGTTAAACACCTTAGGAAGAATGTATTCTCACCTAGGATTTTAGATATTTGGTAGGGATCTAATTACATGGCATCAAATTTGTCGTGTTGTCCCTTTTTCTCATGAGCCTTGTCCTAGAGGAGGAATAGATCATATATTCAAAAGGCTTTCACTTTGGCTCTTTTTAAAAAATAATGTTTGATGACTCCTTGGTGTTTTATAAAATGTAATAAGGTTGCATCACATTTTTATTCTAGTTGTATCAAGTTTAGAAGATAATATTTAATTTTATCATCAATTTTTGGGTAGTCTCTCATGAATTATAACATGGGGATTCTCAGGTTCATCAGAAAGATAGGGTCTTGGATATAAACAATATGATATAGTGATGTTCTTAAGGCTAACTTCACTCTATTCCTATCATACCACAATGCAAATTTCAACACGTTATGCTAGTCCTTAGGGTTCTTTTCCAAGATTTTCTTAATTACATATAACAAGTTCTTATTCATTGATTTGGCTACCCCATTACCTTTTAGGTAATAATCAATTGAGAAATTGAGGATTAACTTATTTTCATAAGCCCATTTAGTAAATTAAAGAGATGAAAAATAAGGGCCATTATCACATACTAAAGTGGCAATCATTCGAAACTTGGTGATGATAAACTTGGTAATGAAGTGGTACCTAAGCTGTATGGTTCTTGAATGAAAGGCTGAATCCTTTGCAAAATGAATAGCTCTTTGACATCACTGTACAATATGCAACTCTCTTGCTCCTTTCCCAACTCTTCCATGAACCAAGTCATCCATATCATTTCCTTGCTAGCCACTGTGACTGCAACAACCTTCTACATCTCTGAAATCCAGCTAACCGCCGTACCACCAATAGTGAACACATATCCTGTGGTGCTTCTCTTGTCATCCAAGTAACCTACCATATCCAAATCTATATACCCATGTAGAGAAGTGCTTAACCCTGCATAACATGAATACTTGCTGCTGGTCCCTCTCAGATACCTAAGAATCCACTGAACTGCTTTTCAATGCTCCTTTCCTGGATTGGCCATAAACTTGCTGACAACTCCCATTGCTTGGGCAATATCAGGTCTAGTACTCATGTACTCAACCTCATCATGTGATTTAAGACATTGTTTTGTGAACTGTCCAACCATAGGTGTGCTAACCGGTTCTGCATCCTGTATATTGAACCTCTCCACTACCTTATTCACATAATCCTCTGGAGACAAAATCAACCTGTGACTTTCCCTGTCTCTAGAAATACTCATGCCAAGGATTTTCTTTGCTGCACCTAAATCCTTCATGGAAAACATGTGAGCTAATTTTACCTTTAGCTCAGTAATTCCCTACATGTGTGACCCTAAAACAAGCATATACACTACATACAGTAACATGATAATGTAGCTAATATTATCCAACTTGGTAAAATAAACGCAATGGTCACATTGACATTGACTAAAGCCATGCTTTGTCATACACCTGTCAAACCTTAAACACCATTGTCCTATAACTTGCTCAAGACCATATAACCTGGCCTTCTATCTCACCTGTCCATTCTCTCTTTTCTTTAACCTATAAATCCATTCATCTTTTAGTGCTTTCATCTCGGCTGGAAACTCTACCAAATCCCACATTTGGTTCTTCTTCAAGGAATCAATTTCCTCATTCATGCCATGCTCCCACTGTTTCCTGGATTCTACCTGCATTGCCTCTTCAAAACTTCCTAGTTTTCCACCATCAATGAGCAACAAGTAGTATAAAGAAGGGGAATAATGAATTTGAGGCTTACTTACCCTTTCAGACCTCCTCATGGGTGTTTGAGACTCCTTGACAGCTTGCTATCTGCCCAAATTTCATTCTAACAATGACCGATCCCAGTCATCTCTCAATCTACATCTGACCGACGTCGATTCCATGTAATTGACCTGACTGATCTCAGTTCTTACCTGATCAACATCAGTTTTCACCTACCTAACATCATTGACTTTGGTCTTCATCTGACCGACATCAATTCCTGCTTGATCGACATCGATTCTCACTTGACCAACATCGGTAATTATGTTTTCCTTTGAGTGATGACTTTTACCTGTGAGCTCACTTTAGATCATAACCTTGTCCAAATTGCTCTACTCAGAATTATTCAGCCTCTTAAGCTGATCTCTGTCCATCATCTTCTCCTTAAAAACCAAGGCTTTCCAGTTCTTCAATGTGTCAAAAACATTAGATTTCCTCTTTATGTAATAAACCCAATCCTTTCTTGTAGCATCAAAAACATAATACTGTGATCCTCCAATAGAAGCTCCCTGAGCTGGTCCCCACACACCTGCGTGAACAAGCTCCAACCTGTGCTTCTTCTTTGTTGACCCAGTTGTGAGAAACCTCACTTGCACCTGTTTCCCAAATATATAATGCTTACAAAAATCTCAATCCATGATTTTCAAATCTGAAATCTTACCATTTGACTTAAGAACATCCATTCCCTTCTCACTCATGTGACCAAGCCTATAGAGCCACATCTTTGCATCTACATCTCTTGCTAATACAAGTGTACCATTGTAAACTTTTCAAGATTCTGCTATGAGAGTAATTGTGCAACCCTCATCACCCAACTTTCTTATAGAAATTAGACTCCTCTTTAGGATGGGAACATGCATGACATCCTTCAACACCTATATGTTGCCAATTTGCAATTTTAGCTGCACTTTCTCTTTGCCAACAATTTGACAAGGCTTACCATCCCCTAAATAAACTTTTCCAAAGTCTCCATGGACATAATCATGAAAAAATTCTCTATTTGGGGTTGCATGGAAAGAGGCACCAGAATCTAAAACCCAAGATTCTACTTTATCCAAGGAACATATAAGAGCATCCCATGCAACAATACCTGCATCATTTGCTTCTTTATTTCCTTCATGTTGATCTTCTACCAACCAATAATATTTCTTTACACGCCCTTTCTTTCCACAATTCCAGCAGGTTATACTGCCATACCTAGATCTGGATTTCCTACCTATCTTTGACCTTGATTTCCCTTGCTCAACCTTCTCTCTTTGCTTTCCCTTGCTTTCACACTTAAAGCATTCCCTGATGATTCCCCTGTGCTTTTCCTACAAATTTCTTCATTCAATATTACACTAACAACATCATCAACTTTCAAGATATTTGAAGCAGACGCAGTATTACTAACTACCATTACCAAGCTATCCCAACTTTCATGTAAAGAGCATAAGATTAAGAGAGCCTTAATTTCATCATCAAAAACTATTTTGACTGAATTTAACTAGTTTACCAAACCATGGAAATCACTAAGATGACTATATACAGATCCACCTTCTAGCATTTGCAAATTAAATAATTGCTTCATAAGAAATACCTTATTTGAAGCTGAGGGTTTTTCATATAAATTTGCCAAAGATTCCATTAACTCTACCGTTGGCCTTGCCTGAGATAAGTTGGAAACCACAGAAGCTGCCAGGGTCAGCCTTATAGCTCCTAGAGCCTTTCTGTCAAGAACTTTCCATTCTTCATCTTGCATACATGTGGGCTTACTCCCACCCAATGGTAAGTATAGATCTTTCTGATACAGATAATCCTCTATCTGCATCCTCCATAATTGATAATTCTTGCCATTAAATTTCTCTATTCTTAGTATAATTTCTTCTACCATTGCTTTACTCCCACTCAATCAGAAACCCTTGAGAGTGACCTGTAATCAAAAAACACTAACCTGCTCCGAACCAGGCTCTGATACCAGCTGTTAGGATCCTACTCCTTAAGAGCACACTTGATTACCTTTGTATAAGCAACTAAACACATAATTAAACCAGAAGTAATATGTAACTAGAATTCAGAAACAACACAGAATATGAGAGACAATACAATCTTGTATTAACACTCTTCCAGAAGGAAATACAATGAAGAAATCACACTCTTTCCACACCTCTTGTGTGTACAGTAATTCTCCCTCAAGAGTTCTCTCTCTCAATCAATTACAACCACAACTCAACACTGAGTTGTTCCCTCCACCAGTAAGTGACAATCAACTCAACCATTGTTGCCTACTTCCAATCCACCAAGTACTCCAAGTACTCCAAGTAGATCTCCTTGATCTTGCACACCTGTAGATCTAACTGATCTTACTTACCATGTAGATCTCCCTAATCTTGCTACCTACAGATCAATTGATCTTACACTCGAAAGGATCTCTTCTTTGTCCTTAGTCCTTTGATCCTTTATTACAATACAGCCCCATGGGTCTCTTAAATAGATCCCAAATCAAACAATAATTAGACTTCCCAATTTCAATAATTAGAAACACAGACTCAAGACTAAAATTAGTCTTTACATGCAAACTGACTGTCCATATAAAATTAGACCAG